>AYEL01050052.1:0-18635 GCA_000484575.1 Olivierus martensii | reverse complement strand
ATGAAAAGCGCAGTGGCATCTTACCCGGAATATTTGGGGTAAGATGACAAATTGTAACTTTTTTTTTAAATAATAAAAAATTACTGATTGCTTTATCAAAAGATTTTGATAAAGTCATATATGCAAGTACAAAAAATATGAAATGAAAATATTCAAATTTAATATGAGTTTTAGAGTCAAAAAGAAAAAGTATGGCGACTTCTTCCGATCCACTATATACGATTGCCAATAATTTGGCAATTTTTCAAGTATATTATTACATCAGCAACCTTGCTCAAAATCATAATAAAAATTACAAAAAAATTTTGAATAATCAAGTTATTCCAGTTAATTATTTATCATAATATAAACCAACATCAAAGATGAAGGTATAAAAAAAAAACTCATTCATAGGTTATATAAGAATGAAGTTTTTTCTATATCATCTTTGATATTTGGTTATACTGATGATATTAAATTATATAATTTCTCAATTAATAGTTGGATTTTGATATAAATAATGTGACAGAATGACTAAAAGAGATTAATCTATACTTAAACTTTAATAAATAAATTGCTTTAAATAAATAACTTTAATAAATTAATAATAAAATAGATTAAATGTGCTATTCCCAAAAATCCAAAATATATAGACCTAATATTAATAATAATAAATTTGTTCTGACACAAAAACACTTTGATAGAATATTTGATAGTAGATTATCTATATTTGATAGGAGATTATCTATTATTTGGTGAATGTAATAGAAAAATAAATAGATCTAAGAAATATATTTTACTTGGAATAATTTATGAAACTAGACTTTTATAAACTAGGACTAGAATCTGTAATTAAAACACAGAAGGACATATGCTTTGGCATTGGTCCGATTACTCAATGCCAAAAAATATTCCGTTCTGTGTTTCTAATAAGGCTGCAACTCTCGAATCGTAGCTATAAGAAAATAAAAAATGATTAATACAACTAGGACTAGAATCTGTAATTAAAACACAGAAGGACATATGCTTTGGCATTGGTCCGATGACTCAATGCGAAAAAATATTCCGTTCTGTGTTTCTAATAAGGCTACAACTCTCGAATCGTAGCTATAAGAAAATAAAAAATGATTAATATTCACATAAATTAAAAATACAGTAAAAATTTAAGGTTTGGATAAAATCATGGAGTCATTTTGAAGAAAGTAAAGGAAACGAAACGATATCAAGTTTAATTTAATAAATAAAATAATAAAAAAATAGTTGAATTATTGCCTTAATTCAAAATCATATGTAATTTACCCGTATACCGAAACAAAAATTCTATGTTGAAATATTGAAAATTACACAGAAGACGAAACTTGTTTGAATTAATTTAATTTACAGTTTTAATTTTATTACAATTAATAAAAATAGTTTAGAACAGGGCTGTCCAACAGCGGCCCAGCGCGTTAATGAATGCGACCCACCATAAAATTGTTAACTTTCTTAAAACATTCAGATTTTTACGTATTAAATGAAGATTTTATTATTTAAATACCTATCTACATTTATTATTTCCATTTTCTAAAATATTTCTTATTTCAGTGATTAAAACTTCTTGATCAATGATTTGAAAAAATTTCTGAACAAAAAGAAGTCAAAGATTATTATGTTACGACATTCTTGATTATTTGTCAAAAATGTCGTAACATAAACATGAAACACATAAAATGAATATCATATATTATGCATTATTTATTAACTTTTTGTTTAACAACTATCATTTTAAATTAGTATATTTTACGTGCGGCCCGAGACAATTTTTTCCTTCAAATGCGGCCCAAAAAAGCCGAAAGGTTCGACAGCCCTGGTTTAGAATATTTTCATCACACAGAAATCTATTCTTTCATACTCCTTTCCATAACATTCTTATTAAATAGAAATAGGAATGTATTTTCTATTTATTGTAATGCATCATTTCGACTACAGTTACAAAATTCTCCAGATAATATCTTTATGTAAATGATGTTGTTTAGTCGACCTTCGTGTCAACAAAAAAATTTTTAAATGTAATGCAATTGGCTGAAGTTAATTACGATCCACAAATATTGATGTTTTATTCTATAGTATAAATTTCATTAGTATTTCATTTAATTGATTGTTTTTGACGCAGAATCATAGGGGTGCTATATTTTACAGCGAACCACTTGAAAACATTTTTCTTTCTACGCTAAGAAGCATTATTAACAACAGACTAGAATTTATATAAAGAAATTTCTGATTCCAAATAAATTTACTTTCTCAGTACTCCAGCTCACAGTGTTGATCATATTTTGTAGATAAAAAGTGGGTAAGTCAAATATTATTATTTATATTATTTTTCTATTGAAAATAAAACTATTCTTTATGTCATTTTTTAAAATTTTTACTCTGCCTGATACCCATTTCTCAAAAACAACTGTAAGTTAATTGCTATAGTGTTCAATTAATGAAAGTTATTTAAAGATATGCAATGCAGACAACTGTCGTATAACAAGGGCCGGATATGAACAGATTGGACCGATTACACCCAATCGAACCCCGCGTTTAGAGAAAATGAAATCATGAAATGGCTAATAAACGACAGATTGGACCGATTACACCCAATCGAACCCCGCGTTTAGAGAAAATGAAATCATGAAATAGCTAATAAACGAAGAATAATAGTTCAGATTTGATTTGCTATTACGGTTTGACTTATATACCCCAGCATTGGGATTTTTTTTTCCGTCAGTGTAGTTCAGATTTGATTTGCTATTACGGTTTGACTTATATACCCCAGCCTTCAGAAATCTAACTTTTGTAGATCCACAAAAAGAAAAATTTTTCTTGGAAAAACTGAATGCGAATGAACCGGTTTTATATTACCGTATATCTTTTGGAGCATGTGGGATAAATGAACCGTTCAGAAGCCAAATCGATTAACTCCACTTTTTGAATTTTTTAAAATATTAGTGTCACAGTACTTGGTTGGCTCTTAACATTTATAATAAAAATAATTTACCTAATAGTTAGGCTTAACACCACTATATGACAATATTATTTTTAGCCTCTTAATAATAATTGATTTCTTTCAGAAGCCAATTCGATTAACTCCATATTGTATTGTTAATCGAGGCAATAATGCAATTTAGACGTTTATAAGTGCCGTTATATGTCTACATTTTTTGAGTTTACCCCTCAAAATTAGAATTATTGTTTTATATCTTTTAAAGTAATATGTAATATATATTATATGCATTTATTATATTTTTAGATCAGATTCGAAGCATGAAAAAGAGAAAATAAAATTTTATCACACTGAAATAGCATCTTTGTCGATGCATTAATAGAACGTAATGGTAAAGCAAATGATCAGCTGACTCAGTGCATCAATATGGGCGATGAAATGGATTTTATTATTATTATTATTGAATATGATGATTACTAGTTTCTGATTTAATTATGAAATTTATTGTTACAGTATTTGCTAAAAAAGTTATGATCGTATTATTATTAAATATTAATAATAAAATTCAACTTTTAATTCAGGGAACATAAAATATGAATTATACTTTTTGCAACGGTTTATGTTCTAGAAAAATCAAAACTGTTTCGATTTGAGTTACATTTTATACATCCTATTATTTTTACATTTTGTTAAAATGAATAAAACAAAAGAAAAATGTAGAAATAGTCTGCGATACAATATTTAAATTAAGAGAACTCTGAAATACCAAAAGAACAAAATAATTCTGTTCCTGCTGGTAATTTCATTTCATCATGTTTGAGAAGTCTTAGAAATTTTCAAAAAAGTCTTATTAAATTCTTGAAACATGTAATATAGTCAAAAATTAAAATCTGTGATGAAATTAATTCAATATGAACTTGAATAATTTTATTATTTCATCTGATTATAGGCAAAGAATTTCGATTATTGTTTACTTAATGTTCGATTTATTTATCAAGTATAATTCGCTATATCAACCATTTTTTAATATAGAATTCGAAAAAAACGCGTTATATAGAAGCAGCGTTAAACGGGACAGCATTAAGCGGGGTCTTACTGTATACTCTTGCTCAAAACTAGAACTCATCTTTGCTTAATACCAATATGTAATATATATTATATGCATTTATTATATTTTTAGATCAGATTCGAAGCATGAAGAGGAGAAAATAAAATTTCATCACACTGAAATAGCATCTTTGTCGATGCATTATTAGTACGTAATGGTAAAGCAAATGATCAGCTGACTCAGTGCATCAATATGGGCGATGAAATGGATTTTATTATTATTATTATTGAATGAAGCATCGTTCGTAAAGCGAAGCAAAATTTGTTCGCAAATGGTGTTCGTAGACCGGTTTTTCGTGAACCGAGACGTTCGTGATCCGAGGTACCACTGTATTTGCTAAAAAAGTTATGATCGTATTATTATTAAATATTAATAATAAAATTCAACTTTTAATTCAGGGAACATAAAATATGAATTATACTTTTTGCAACGGTTTATGTTCTAGAAAAATCAACACTGTTTCGATTTGAGTTACATTTTATACATCCTATTATTTTTACATTTTGTTAAAATGAATAAAACAAAAGAAAAATGTAGAAATAGTCTGCGATACAATATTTAAATTAAGAGAACTCTGAAATACCAAAAGAACAAAATAATTCTGTTCCTGCTGGTAATTTCATTTCATCATGTTTGAGAAGTCTTAGAAATTTTCAAAAAAGTCTTATTAAATTCTTGAAACATGTAATATAGTCAAAAATTAAAATCTGTGATGAAATTAATTCAATATGAACTTGAATAATTTTATTATTTCATCTGATTATAGGCAAAGAATTTCGATTATTGTTTACTTAATGTTCGATTTATTTATCAAGTATAATTCGCTATATCATCGAATTTTCTTTATTCTTATTATTTCATTACAACCTAACATTTAAAAAATAAAATTTATTTGCTAGTTTAATACTAATTGCTTGACATTTTCATTTCAAGACAATGTAACAATCTTTCTACTATCATTTACTATGACTGATATTACTTTATTTTCCGGAAATCTTAGCTTTCTTCCAAAATTTAAACACAATACTTCCAAAAAAATATTTGAAATTTATAGATAATCTTGGTGATTTTCCCATATTGAAAAAAAATCTGTTTTTACACCCTTATTCTCGATATTATATTTTATATTTTTGTATGCAAAGACGAAATGCATGCTTGTATTATTTTTATTAGCATAACTTATAGGATTTTATTTAATTATAATCAGTAAAAGGAAGTACAAATATAGAATATTTACAGTTTTATTATTACAGTATCGATTTTCTTACCTGTTGTCATAAAATATATTCATAATTTGCATCTGTCTGTTAACTAACATATTTATTTATGAGTAAGCATATTTGTTATATCATGCAATAAATTATTTATAATGTTATTTTTTAAAAAATTTGAAAGGTTTATAATGTAGAAATTTAAAAAATGCAGAAAATATATCGTTTGATGAGTACACAATTGTTGCGTGAGAATTGAAGAGAAATATAAGTGAAATATTATTTTAGAATTTTTACATATTTTTTATTAACTGCTAAAAAAATAGTGCTTTATTCCCTCAAAATCATTAAACCCTAGCAGTATCACTATTGAACTGCTAGTTAATATGCTACCTTCATTGCGCTTTTAAAATACGTATATCTTAATGAAGTTACTTTCATTTATTATTATAAAAATGTTTAAAGACCATTTCTATTCTGAAAAATTCGCATTGTTAGTCCAACTATATTTTAAACGTTTTGTACTATTTAAGCATTGTATTAAAGTATAAAAAGTGTACTTGTATCTTCAAAACATTAGTCTATTCTTTATGAATAAATGCTTTAAGAAAATAGTTTAATTATAATGCTAAATATTTTTATTTTTTATAATTTTTCTATGATATAATGATGCAACACAATTCTACATTAGTTATACTCTTATATGAGAAATTGGTAACCTACTAAATATTTTTTTCTTATCCTAAACTTTGAAAAAATGACGAAAAAAATTTATTTGTATTAAACTTTTCTCTTTTTTTCCCCATCTGTTTTCTATTTTAGCAAAGCAGAATTTGTGAATAAATTCTCCTTTGTTAAAATAAAAATTTTAAATAATTCATACTCTTCGCTTAGTACTCAAAAATGTATTGAACACCACCCATTTATCGTTTCTATTCGTTTACCAAATATTTTTGTGCACTTTTGTTGATCTATGACGATCAATACAGATTGAAATTACTTAGAATACAATCAATTTTTTCTCTTCCTAGAATTGAAAAATAAATTTTCAATTCTAAGAAAATTAATTAGTATTCGATTTTTGCTTCTTAAAATCATAAATGCTTATTTTCTTTAATATTGTTCTGAAATTTTAAATTATCATAATTATTTATACCATACTAGTAAATATGCATTAAGATATATGGTGATAAAATTTTTTCATGTTTTTTTTTATCCTGTTGTTTATGAAAAAATAAACAGAAAAAATAAATACTGCTTTAATTTTATAAAAGCAATTTTTTTTTAATATAATTTTTGCCCCTATTGAAAATAAATTGACAAGAAGTTATTTATCCGAAAACTATATTTACAGTTAACATACAAAAATTCATTTTGATTGAAAAATTTAGAAGATTAAAGTTTTATTAAAATGTTTTTTTTTCTGATTCTAATCTTCATAACCAATTTGATTAAATTTAGATATAATTTTTATTTATTAAGTTATTAACAATATTAAAAATAAATAACTCTGTATTAAATGAGATAACAAACAAAAAGCAACAGTTACTTGCAATTAATTGTTGAATGAAGTAATCAATTAGATTAATTAATTACAAAAATTATTTAAAGGATATAAATAAATTAATCTTGTTTTGCAAGAATACACTAATTTAGGATATTGTAATGCAAATTTTGTTTAATTGGAAGCAGCCATGAATAATTTTGTATAATATGGATGAAAGTATTTTGCTCAGCAATGCTATTTTTGCTTACTAAAATATTTCCAATAAAAATAATTTCTAAACTTTATTTTTGCACAAAATTTATGTTTCACATAAAATTTTAAATTATCATAATTATTTATACCATACTAGTAAATATGCATTAAGATATATGGTGATAAAATTTTTTTCATGTTTTTTTTTTCCCCTGTTGTTTATGCGCTTTCGATTTTGAAAAGTTTAAGCTAAATTATTTTGCTATTTTGTAAATCTGGATTATCCAAAATATCATCAACAATTACTGATGATATTTTGAAAGTTGCAAACTTTTTCTTTCTAATACATTCAGCTTAATTATTGCATTATTGGAGTTTTAAAATTGCTTCTGCAAGAAAATATTAAGCAAATTTCTATTAATACAGTAACAAAAATTAAATTTTTAATATTAACAAGTATAAATTGTGAAATTTTCTTGCAAATATTTCAATTTATAAAGTTTTAAAATTAACTTATTATAACAACATTTTTATCATTAAATTTTTACTTAAAAAATTAAAATTGTTTTATTTACTGTTAAAATAATACTGGCAATTATTCTATAATCAGTATAATTTGCTTTTTAATTTTATCTTCATTATAAAATTATCAAGTGTTATTATATTATACTGAAGATGATACTCAAGAAAGTTTTCTTCTTTAATAATTAAATAATAAATTTATAATTATATATAATTTTTTATATTATAAATATAAAAATATTTTATTTTTAATTAAAATTTTTATTAGTGCAAAACCTGAACATTGTTTTTCTTTCTTGAAGAAAAAAAAATGCTTCATAAATTAAATTTGGTAAGAAATTTTAAATGTCTAAAAACTGGTTAAACAAAATTAAAATTCTTAAATTCTAATTATCAGTTTATAAAGTTTTATCTAAAAAAGTAATTTTGTATATATTAAAAAAAAATATTGACAACGTTATTTAATTTGCAAAAATGCTAAATAATATTAAAAATATATTAATCAAACTTATTAATTAAATACTGTTCGAGATAAAAAAAAATTCCTAAATATAGTTTAATTCAATCATTTTTAAAAGTTAATTTACTTTATTTAATCTTCAAATTAAAGATCGTTATAAAAATGACTATTTTTTACGATCCTTATCAGAGAAGTAATTGATTTTTAATTGAAAGATAATTTTAAAACGGATAAATTTTATTTTATTTATTTTTGATAATCAATAATATTTTAGAAATAAATTTATTTAAATGTTTCCTGATCTTACATATTAAAAATCATTAACATCAAATCATATCCATCAACAATATCTAGTACTTCAAGGAATGCTGAAGTGAAAGAATGCTTGAGAGTGTTATTAATGTTAAACATAGAATATATTATATTGTTTTAAATCTTTTTAAACCATTTTTACACAATATTTAAAGAGGAAATTAATAATTTACCGAATTTCTATAATTTAATCTAAAATCTGAAACTCGACAAATTTTTCAAATTTTAGCCTATTATCTATTTGCAAACTTTCCTAAAATTATTTTTATATAAGTTTATAACACTACAATACTATAACAATAATAAATTTCCGCGATTTATTACTTAAATAGCAAGTTATCATCCAATGTACTTCTATAGTGATAAATATAACAAAAACACTGTAACTTTATTGATTTAGTTCTACCTGTATTCTGTTTTATTGATATCCCTAGAAATTCTTTTTATATCCTCATCGTTAGGAATAAATAAATAAATTTACGCATAAATTTTATATTTTTATCAACAAATCTATTTAACAATCCTTTTACAAGGTTACTACAATATATATCCAATCAAGTTTTATAGAGCTAAACAACTTTTATGAATTCAGCATTTGTTTATGTATATAATTCAGCATTTGTTCGTGAATTTATTGTTAAAATATTTGTCAAATTCCGTTAAACGATAAATGATTTTAAACATTTCTCAAAGATATATAGTTATCTCCTCTTAGTACTGAAGAATCTCTCTAGAACGATGTAGGATGAATGTATTTGATGGATGAGAATGAGGTAGAGAATGATAACGATACAACATCATTTCGAAAATACTCCAGTTACACGATGCAAGATTCACAAAGATTTGTCGATTCCATCTTGCATTCAGTTTGAAACTCGAGAAGATTTACACAAATATCTTAGCTATTTATTCTTGATAATATCTCAGTTTCTCTTTGTGTATTTCGTGTTAAATTTCAATCTATCACAAAATAAAAAGCAATATTTTATAAATATTTAAAGCGTTTATTTATTTATTTAATCGATTTTATCATTGAAGCAGTTTTTCTTAATCGCTTCCACTTATTATCATTTATATAATACATATCTTTACGAGAAAATCTCGTAAAGATATGTATTATGACCTGTAAGTTATGATTTTTTCCGTGCAATAACGTAGATATACATTTTTACTGAGGTAAGAAATCATCGAAGCTGAAAAAGTAGAATTGAATGCTATCCGGAGGGAAACCCTATTGCTCAGCTAATGCTATTTTGCTTCGTTTTTCTTCCGCCTAACGTGATATACTGCTCTCTTTTTTTCCTCAGGGACATAAAACAAGAAAAGCAAGAAAGGAAAAAAAAATAAAAGACCGCTAGTTGTAGCGATCTATCAAGATCATTCAGGAGCTTGTTCTTGTGTTAAAATTCCTAAGGGGAAAAAAGAGTCAAACCATGTTATCTAACTAAGTCTTTTGCACAGCAACCTGATCCAATCGAGCACTGCAAACACAAATGATGATATTTGAACTTTATCGTCTGATTAGTATTTCAGAATGGATTAACTGATTTAATTTATTCTTGAAATATTTATGACATTTATCGTTTTGCCACTGCTCGATTTGGAAACATTTTTACACTCCTTTATTGCAAAAAAAATCTTTTCTTGCTATCGACATACAAAAGCGTGCTATTGTTTAATTTAATTTAGCATATTTACTTAACAATAATAAATATTAATTACAATAAACAAAAACATTTTAGTTAAATTATTTTTAAACGAGAAATATAAATAAATTCAGTTTATTTCTGTAATTTATATGAACTACACTGTTCCCTTTTGTAGATGGCTAATCAAATAAAAAAATAAATAATTTATTTTAATAACTGAATATAAAATTCACAATTTTCTTCTGAGTTAAATATAAAATATATAATTCTACAAAAATTATTAAAAACAAAGATAAATCGTTTTATTATACTTTAGCTTGATATAAACAAATTTATATCGATTCGTGCCATTTCATATATATATATTTTATATTTTAAGTTATTCGAATACTTCATATTCTCAACATTTTAAATATTAATAGCATTATTGATGATTCGAAAACTTATTAAAACCACTCAAAGGAATATTGAATCCTCAAATCACGCAATCCAGCATTTCAAAAGATGTTTGTGATGCGTAGTTCATGTTAATCTTTATAATATTGAATTTAAAAAATTTAAATTAAAAAAAAAATAAAATAGATAACGGATCGTTATGTCTGTCACAGAATTCGTGAATATGTTCGTGACATATAGTGACAGCTTTGCTTGGACGATAAAAATCTTGTTCGAAGTGGCGTGACAAGAAAATCAATAAACTGAAAGGACATGATACAATTTTTTTTTACATTTTTATATTACATGTTGTAAATTGCAAGTCATTAAACCATAAAATATATTCACGATTATATTATATATATATTTTTTAATATTTCAGAACTGTATTATATCTTCATTAATAGAAAGAGTAACTAACGAAAGAAAATCCTTCAGGTAAGAAATTTCTTAGATTCTTATCTAGTTTGAAAATATTAAGGCGGAGTGGGGTAAGGGCGTACTTGGGGGAAATGCGTTATCGGGCTTTTTTTATTATAAGATAACCGAAATTTTGCTATTTGATATTGTAGTATTCTACTACGAGTTAATATCTATCTATCGATGTAGATAACTCACGATGAATGATGCGAATCCAGTATTTACATCGACTCTTACAAATGCGTCGCATCGGAACAGCAAACAAAATGTTGACAGCATTTTAAAAGTGCAATAATTCTTAAGATAACTTCATATTAGGAGATATTTTTTTAATAAGTACCAAGAATATTGAATATATAATTTTATCATTTTTCTCCACTTTTTGTTTTGTGGAGTTAATCGATTTGGCTTCTAAACGGCTCAAATATTACTACATGCTATTCTAATTTTACTAATTTTATATTTAATACAGATTCCAATGCATTCTTAACTAATATTCTGAAAATATTTACTGAGTACTCAAATAAATCAACAGTTGATGAACCATTTTTAGTTAGAATAAAGAACGCATACTATATGTGAATGTTGCCAGAAAATATCAAAATAAGTTTCACAGTTTAAATTAATAATAGAAGGTTATTAATTGAACTTGGATTTATGGTTTAAGTAGATGAAACTCTCATTTTTATACACAAATATAAAGTCGGAAGAGTCTTAGCAATAGAAAATGGTTTATAAGTCGAATTTACAGAACAATATTCGTTAAAATGTTAAGTGAATATTCGTTTAAATGTTATGGTATCTCAACAAGCGAATCATTAACTCTGTTCTCGAAGGTTCTACTGCTATTGATAATTGATGAAGATAGAACGAATCGCCATAATTAGTTTATAATTATTTTCAGGTAAATTATTCAAATGACTTCATAGATCTTGATTTTTCTTGGATAAATATGCAGAGAATTTAGAAACGTTTAGGATACTTAAAAATTTTCCAAAAATCTGCTCGAAGTAATAAGTAATAAAATTCACTTCATAGATCTTGATTTTTCTTGGATAAATATGCAGAGAATTTAGAAACGTTTAGGATACATAAAAATTTTCCAAAAATCTGCTCGAAGTAATAAGTAATAAAATTCAGAGAAATATTTTTTTATCTTGAGAAACAATGAATCAACTATACTTTATACACTGTTTGACAAAATTATTGATATACAGGTATTACTTACGAAAATTAAGCTTCCTTTTAATTTAACCTTTTTTATATATTTTCATATGCTGATTTAAGTTGTCCAATAATTTAAGTTGTAATTAAATAACAATATAGATAAATAGTTGTAGTTAAATAACAATATAATAGTTGTATAATAGTTGTAATAATTGTATAGTTATAACAGTTGTATAATAGTTATAATAGTTGTATAATAGTTGTAATTAAATAACAATATATTAGTTGTAATTAAATAACAATATAATGTTAAGTTGTCCAATGATTTAAGTTGTCCAATAAGTTGTAATTAAATAACAATATAGATTTAACAACTAATTTTTATTAACAGATTATTGTACTTATTTATTACATTCAGATTACAGACATGCTCGTAAACGGGAACATTAAATTATTAAGTTATAGCGCCATCTGCAGATTTTGTCTTTTTGGAGAAACTATAATTTTAATTTAATTTTTATTCCTTAATTTTAAATTATGAATAACGACAAAAAATTTTGACTGTCGCAGAAATCCGAGGATTAGATTTTTCTATCACAGTGGTTCGATTGCTAAAAAAGGATATCCAGCCAAATATGTTTCACTATACATATATATGATTCATACAATTACATAAATACAATTCATTCTTAATATTTTGCATATGATTCATACAATTACATACATACAATTCATTCTTAATTTTTCGCGGCACACCGTCAAAGGTTTGGCGGAACAGTGGTTGAGAACCACTGCTCTAGAACATTCAGAGGCGGACTGTCTTTTTTGTCAACAGATGACGCCACACTCCATTCTAGTAGAATACTATGTGGCGGGGAGAAACAAGCCCTTCCACAAGCTGCCCACCCCTGGGAAGGGGTCAGCCGGATTGTGGAGGACGAAAATCGACGGGCCGGGCCCGGACCCCATGATAAATATTTTCAAGGGGAGACGGGGATCGATGGGCCAGGCCTGGACCTCATGATAAATATTTTCAATGGATGATCCGGACCCCATGATAAATACTTTCAAGGGGATTTATCCTAGATACTCGAGATACTATAGAACCCGAGACTCGAACCCGGGTCCTCCAGAGTGGAAAGCCAAAGCGTTTCCACCGCGGGCCGGGCCCGGACCCCATGATAAATATTTTCAAGGGGTGGGACCCTACCGGGCCCGGACCCCATGATAAATATTTTCAAGGGGTGGGACCCGATATTCGAACCCTGGTCCTCCAGAGTGGAAAGCCGAAGCGTTTCCACGCGACCAATCCCGAACCCGGGTCCTCCAGAGTGGAAAGCCGAAGCGTTTCCACGCGGCCTATCCGGCGCCCGGACCCCATGATTTGATTTTCAAGGGGTGGGACCCGAGACTGTACCCCGGGTCCTCCAGAATGGAAAGCCGAAGCGTTTCCACGCGGCCAATCCGGCCGACTAGGCGGACCATCTTCATTTAAAGTCCAACTTTGTAAAAACCTTGTGCACTTACCCCACTCCGCCTTATATTAAAAAATTTTAAAGTTTAGAGTTTCATAAAAAAAAGTTATCTTGTAAATTATAAATAAAATTTTGACTTATCAGAAGAGAAAATATTATTCAAAAATTATTTTGATATTTATAACTTTTCTGAAGAATGAAAAACGTAAAAATATAGAAATCTTATATTTTAAAAGTAAATATCGAAGACTAAATTATGATATATTGTAGTTCCGTTATTTCTCTAAGGTACTTACATAAAATATATGAGAAAGTAGCCATGTCTTTGGAGACTCGAAAAGTAAACATAAAAATGTTAGTTTACTAAAACAAAAAAGAAAAAAAAACATAAATTATTCCTTTTATCAGAAAGCTTTTGCGTGTTTTATCCATGTTTTGTATAAATTTCTGATGGAATTCTAGATAGGAATTGGTCTCAGTTTGAAATTCTGCAAAGGTGCAAAGATGGGCTGAAAAAGAAAAATTATTTTAACATTAGGTCCTCCAAAACTTTTATCTTTTTTTAGTGTTGATGGAGATGATCTCATTCTTAAATACATTCTTAAACATTTGCCTTTAAAAAATGCTTTTGAAATTATTTACAATTAATAATTTACTTATTACACAGTGTCACATTTTCATTAAGCTTTTTAATAGATTTAAGTAATTTAAAATCACTTAAATCTATTTTTTTAAAAAGGGAAAACTTGATAGCTACTTTTGTTGTCTATAGAAAACCGTTTCTAAAGAATAATTTGCTTTCCTTTAATTAATTTCTTTCATCAGATATATATTGAAATCATTTTTCTCTTTTAACAAAATGAAATATTTAAAATATTCCTCAAAGCTATTATTCCAACTAAACATTAATATTTTTCGTATGCAAATTTTCAAAAATCTGTTGGAATAAAAAGTGAAAATGTAATTCATATGTAAATTAGTTATCTATAGTCAAGATACCTTGAAATGTAATTTTTTTCCTTTTACAGAAGAATGTATTTAGGCAATGTTAAGAAATCTAGTGATTTGCCTATTTTAAAAAATCCCGAAGAAAATAATATGCAATTATCTGATGAAGAAGTATGCCGTAAACTTTCTAAATGTACTTCTTTCGGTTAGTATTTTAATGTAATTAGTATAAAATCCGAAAAATTTTCCAATTACTTTAAATTTTGAAACTGTTAAAATTATTTTACAGCTTTGAATGAAGATGCGTTATTAGAAAAATGTGGAAATATTCACGTAGACAATTGCATGGATGCTCATGGAAGAGCTTTGAGCTTTTTAGGTGGAACGGCTGTCGACTTTTTCACTAGTTTAGAATGTTTGGATTATTTTCTTAATAAAACAGAATCTAATCAAAAAGAATTCTTTAGAGTTTTACCAAAATCTACCAATGATTACCTAACTCTAGAATTAACTTCGAAAAGATTATTTTGGGCCAAAGCATTTGTTGGAGTAATAAAAAGAATTTTAGAGAGTTTATTCCATTTAAAAGCTATTGTCAAATTGAGGGAGATAAGTCAAGAAACCTATTTATATGAAGTTAATGTGATTAAGCAAAATCAAAAGATGTCTTCTAAAAAAAGTTCTACAGTAAAACTCACCGATACACGTTTATCTGTGTCTTTATTTTGCAAGGCATTCCCTTTCCATTTTATCTTTGATCGCAACATGAGATTACTTCAGGTGGGTCTAGGTCTGTTAAAAATTTTAAGTGGTAAAATGAAGCGAATTAGAGGATGCAACATCATGAAGTATTTTAGAATACTAGAACCGAAGATTCATCCAAGTTTTCAGACTATCTACAACAGAATGAATATGCCTTTTCTGTTATCTATTGAAAATTGTCACAATCAGATTGAAGTAAGTAAAGCTGCATTACTTTTTACATTTTATGTTATATTCTGAAGATAGTTAATTAATTTTACGCTATGTTTTGTCATTAATTTATTGAGTTACATTAATCTCGAATATTTGTGGTGGAAATTAACTTCGTTTAGTTTAACGGTACGGTAGTTTATTCATTAAATAGTTTATCCAGTAAATTGTTTAGCATACATGAAAGTTATAAATTTAATACTTATACGACATATAATTACTGTTTATGATAATTAAAACGAAATATATGGTTGTCACCGTGAGATAATCAATTTAAAAGTTCTGGACAATCAAGATAGCTTACAGTTTTTACGTGGAATTTTTAAAATAAATTAATGTTAATATAAAAGTGTTTTCAGGGAATGACATTAAAAGGACAAATGATATATTGTCCAGAATCGGATTCTTTACTATTCCTTGGTTCTCCAGTTGTGAAGGGCTTAGAGGAAATGAATGCCAGAGGTCTATTCTTGTCGGATATTCCAATCCATGATGCCACAAGAGATATCATCTTGGTAGAGGAACAGCAGAGAGCTCAAGATGGACTAAAACGCAGAATGGACAAGTTGAAGAACTCAATTCAGGAAGCTAATAAAGCTGTGGAAATGGAGAAAAAGAAAAATGTAGATTTACTTCATTTGGTATTTCCACCTAATGTTGCTAGAAAGTTGTGGCATGGTGAGTTCGTATATTGTTTCTTTTCTATTTGGATTTATACTTACGGATTAATTTTAGTATTTCTTCACTACGTAAACAAGAATATAAATATAATTTCCTTTCGATTTTTATACAATAAAAATAAAATAAAGAGTATTGTGAATTTTATGGATTATATTTTATTATAAATTCTAAAGGAAAATAAATATAATTTATTCCAAAATAGAATATTTTAAAATAAAATACTGTACTTAGTAAGTATTTTATTTTAAATTATTTTATCTTTAATAAATTAGATAATATCAAGGTTCAAGGATTGGAAATTTTAAAATCATAAAAATTATTATTCTTTTACAGTATCCTAACTTCTATTCTGAAATTACGATAATTTCTTGAATATCATATTTATAAAACGGAAATAGCTTATTTACACAAAAAATTTACGAATTGTCTGTCACAGAAACAAATGACATAATTATAGAAACAAAATCATAATTTGTAACATTTTATTTTCAGTTTGTAAAATACTAAATTAGGTTATCTTTTAAAGTGTCTACATTTACGAAAAAAAAATCTCATATTTCTGCTAATAAAAACAATTTTTTTATTATTATTTTCAGTAAATTTAATTTTCAGCAAATTCACCAAACCCAGTTTTTCTAAAAATATATTGAATTATTATAAAAAATTTATTCTAATTTAATCATTAAAAATCTTTGTATGTATAATAAATAGATAATTTATTTAATTGTCTGCTGTAAACTTTTTAATATTTTTTTTTCTTATTTCTCTTTAAAGAGAACTGACAACAGAAATTTGTAAAATAAAAATTATCGAATATAGGCCTACTTATAATAATCATAAAGGACAGCGATAATTGTCTTACATAATGCAACTTTTTGTGATTTTAAGATTAAATAATTGATAATCAATCTCGTCTGTTTTTTTTTTATATAGGTGAACATGTAGAAGCCCAACAATATGATAACGTGACAATGTTGTTTTCGGATATAGTAGGCTTCACTGCTATCTGTTCGACTGCCACACCCATGATAGTCATTAATATGCTAAACACGGTATATACGATGTTTGATGTTTTCTGTGGAGAATTAGACGTTTATAAGGTAATTTTGATTAATTTCTAATTCTAAATGATTTTTGTTTTAAAAAATCTAAATTATCTCTAGACAGAGACTATTGGTGATG
Source organism: Olivierus martensii (assembly GCA_000484575.1). Classification (NCBI taxonomy): domain Eukaryota; kingdom Metazoa; phylum Arthropoda; class Arachnida; order Scorpiones; family Buthidae; genus Olivierus; species Olivierus martensii. The sequence goes on along the minus strand of AYEL01050052.1, from coordinate 1,447 downwards.
CTTATTGTGTGGCAGGAGGTCTTCACCGTCCTAGTAAAACACACGCTCAACAAACAGCATGGATGGCTTTAAAGATGATGGATGCTGCTCAAACTGTTCATTCTCACGATGGAAAATTGCTCCAGGTTAGTGAGTGTAGCTATTAAAACAATGTCTAAAATTAAATTATACATTTTCTTTTTATCATTGTTTCTATAAGATGAGGATTGGGCTGCATACGGGATCTGTATTAGCTGGTGTTGTAGGAAAGAAAATGCCACGCTATTGCCTCTTCGGGAATAACGTTACTCTAGCTAACAAATTCGAATCCGGAAGCGAACCTGGAAAAATAAATATCAGCCCTATAACCCACAGGTAGAAAAAAATAAATGTATCATTTTTTTACCTATTAAGTCAATGCATGATAGTAATGCAATTTTTATAGTTTGCTTTCTGCAACTGAAGGATTCTCCTTCGTCCGTCGTCCATCGAACTGTCTCCCCCGTGAATTTCCTGCGGATATAAAAGGAAGTTGTTACTTCCTCAACTCTTATCATCATCCAGATGTAGAATATCATCAACCGCTAGATGTTCATCTGAAAAAAATCATTGATGAGTTAAGATTAAACGACACATCTTCCTAAAATTAGAAGAAGAAAAATATTGTAGCACCAATCACCATAGTAACCAGTCATTTGAAATTTGTTCCTATATCTATTATTTTATATTGAAAAAGGTTTATCGAGAGTAATAACATTCAGGAAAGTGGATTTCTATTCGATTTCCTCTCATTTTATTAATGGTCTGATTTATATCTAGACTATTTCCTATTTTCCGCAATCGTTATCAAAGAAGGTTAACTATCTGACAAGTTACAGGAAATTGAGCTTCAGTTGACAGATTAAATTGTCTGTTATAATCGAAAGTTATTTTAAATTGAGGTTTCTATATGTTTTATATCTTATTTTATCCATTTTTACATTAAAAACTAATAATTCTTCCGTATATAAGTTTTCTTTCATTTTTAATAAACAGCATTCAACAATTTTTATGAATACTTTTCATAAACAGAACTGATTTTTTTACCTAATTATTGAATATTTTTCTTTTTCCTTACCTATTAAAAAAATATGAAATAAATTCATATTTTAAAATAATGATGTTTTCTAAATATTGATGAAATTTCACTCAAATTATTTTTTTCTAATATTTGCACTTTCACAAAAATAGCGCACGTAAAATTTATCAAAAAATATATTTTGTATTAATAATAAACTTTCATTTTCATAAAAATTATTTTTTTAATAATAAGTTATCAATTAATTAAATAAAATTAATTATCTGTTGTGAAGTTTAAAATATTTTACAACTTTACATATTAAACGAAGTTTTTATATTTAACAAAATATTTATTATTAAAATAATGTATATCTGTTTGAATATTTTTTTTACATTACTTTAAAATGTA
>AYEL01050050.1:0-38705 GCA_000484575.1 Olivierus martensii | reverse complement strand
TAAAAGCCAGCCATTTAATACAAGCCATTGTAGACTTGCTGAAATAAACCAAAATCTACCTACCATAGAGCTGAATAAAATTAAAAGTCAGCCATTTAATACAAGCTATCGTAGATTCGCTGAAATAAACCAAAAGCTGTCATAGATGCGTCTCCTACAAAAAGAAAATCAACTGTGTAAGGAGTGGGCATTACAGAAAGAAATTCCAGGAACATCGAAAAGAAAGCGCCTAATAAGAAAAAATTTATTATTTTATATAAATCTTATTCTAAAAGTTAGAAAATTTTCCAATTTTAAACGGATTTCACCTTCGTCTCTTAAAGGTTCAGATAATTCTGCTTTTTGTGAAAAGTCACAAACTGTTTGAACAAAATAAAGTCGTGATTTCTCGTATCTCTCGAATACTATAAATAAAATATTATATATTATTTTAACCGTAATAATTATTATAATAGAATTACATAATATTTTAAATGCATATACCTGTTTTAAACAGTTTTTTATAACCCATATTAGCATGATGTTGACTTTCTATTACTGCAGACATTTCGAAGTTTTGCACAGAAACTCGATCTTAACGCTATTAGAGATGTTGTGTAACAATTATTAGGCAGCAAACAACAAACAACTTAAATTTATCACGTAAGTTGACAATTAAAATCTAAAAAACAGAAAATTTCAATAATGGTTTTAGGAGATCTTCATATATTAAATTTTTAATATTGAGATAGTTTACATTTACGAAATATAAAAAAATTTAATTTAATAATTTTTATTCTAATTAATATAAAACTATAGTTGATATATATCAATTTTTTTTACGAACTGAAACTTTTCGTATTATTTTTATATTATATCTAAATAAATTTTCGTTTGCTTTCCATAAAATTAATTTCATTGTATCATTTCATTACTTTTTATTTTGTTAAATTATGTTTAATAAATAAAAATTTTGATTAGATTTTTATCATCATCAGAAATGATTAATCCATAAATTATTTAATATTAAACAAACTTCAGTAAATAACATAATTTATTACTATATAAATAAAATTCAGTCATTTAGTTTCATTTATCAATAAAGATAACATATTTTATGGCTGAAACTTAAAAATTATGGAAACGGAGGCAAAGGAATATGCTAAGAATATTTTTTACGATTGTAAAAAATATTATTTTTTTTTTTTACTTTTTAGAGATTACAAAAGCTTTTGAAAACGTCTTAATCTGTTATATTATTCTTCTATGATCTCTATAAAAATATTATATTAATATCTCTATAAAATATTATTTTTTCATATCTCTATAGAGATTAAAATTTAAAAATTTGTGTGTAATATTATGTTTTTCTCTACTAGTTTTTCATAAAAAAATTTCGCTTATTCTAAGAAGAATATATTATTTATTATTAATAAAATTGTAAAATTTTATTCAATTATATAAAAAAAGTAATTGTCCTAGAACATTGCTTTTTCATATAATTGAATAAAATTGTGTTCTTTGGCCTCCAATAGTAAATTATTATTATTTATCTATAACTTTATCAATTAAACGTTTCTGAATTTAATGCATTTTATTAATTTGAGCATACGACCATCATTTAATTGACATTTTTTTACCGTTATTTAATTGATCATTTTTATGACCCATTTTATTTAATTAGAACAATTACATAAACAGAATTGTTGTTATTATTATCAGATATACAAATAGCACGAAAACAACATAAACATTCTAAAAATCGAACTCAAATTTTACATTTTCTTTCATTTTATTTTTGAAGATCATTTGATATGAATAGACTCTGATTATTTCTGCTTTTGAATATCTTCCTTCATAGAAGTATTTGCTTCATTTTCTCAGACCTATTATGATTCCAGAATTTATATCTATCAAAATATCACATTTCTATTGTCAGAAGGATTCCACAATTCTGAATAAAGTGCACAGTTTTCGAAGCTAGTTTGTTAATAATGTTCCTGAAATCGAATAACTGTTATCTTAAGTGCTAGATTCTCTTTGGTAATCATAGTACTATTATTTTATCTAATAAACTCATAATTATAAGGAATACATGATCAAGAAACCAATCAGGATTAAAAGATAATATTCCACAATTCCAGAGTATCTCAGTACTGTCACCAGCCTTTATGTTATGGAATTTAGTGGCAATCGATCAGGAATATAAATACAAATTTTTTTTTATATATAATTCTATATGATTAAATATTTTGTAACATTTTTTATGTCGTCATCATATAATTAAAAAGAGTTAGCATTATTCAATGACATAAGCCACTAAATACTAGAAGTATTGTCTTAATCTTATCGAAAATTTTTTTAAAAAATAAAAGAGTATGATTTTTAATCCTTAATTTACTTTTAAAATATTAATCTATATAAAATATTATTATAAAAACATAAATAAATAACCGATAATATTCTTTTCCATAATTCTACCTTCGTCATTTTTAATATATAAGCTATATTATTATAAAAACATAAATAAATAACCGATAATATTCTTTTCCATAATTCTACCTTGGTCATTTTTAATATATAAGCTTTTAATGCGTTCCAATAATATATTTATATGAACTACATTCAAATCAAATATTTACAGAAAGTATAGTTCTAAAAGACAAGCATCAAATAAAACATAATTCATGAAATCATTAGAATGGAAAAAGTCAAAAATGAAGTTAGTGCAAGTGTATCGGTATAAAAATAAGATAGAAATGCATTCTGTTTGTTTAAAGTCAATTAAAATATTTGTCATTTCCTTTAATATTAAATTTGCTTTCTCAAAATTTTCTTTGAACTTTTACTCTTGAGATTTTTATTTCTATTTTTGATGTAATCCGCATCCTTATAAATATAATTGATAATTAAGATAAATATTCTTTTCTTTCATCAAATATTTTTCAGATAAATTTATATTAAATTCAATTTAAAGTTATGTAATTTTTTTTTAAACTAGATTAAAGCATAAAAAGAATATTTCATCATATTTATTAATATTTTATTGAATTTATTTAGTTTTTAATCAAATTTAATTAGCAATATCTTTACATTCTTAGACTACCTATAGCAAATTATTATTATTATTTATCTATAATTTGATCATTTAAACATGTCTAAATTTTAATTTTATATATTTGTTTAAAGTATATTCTCTATATAATAATTCTTAACTAATATTTTTAAATTTTATTTTTTTATCAAATATCTGTTATAAGAGCCTTATATAAAGTAATAATCATTATTTTTTTTTTTTACTTTTTAGAGATTACAAAAGCTTTTGAAAACGTCTTAATCTGTTATATTATTCTTCTATGATCTCTATAAAAAAGAATATTATTTTTTCATATCTCTATAGAGATTAAAATTTAAAAATTTATGTGTAATATTATGTTTTACTCTACTAGTTTATAATAAAAAAATTTTCACTTATTCAAAGAAGAATTTATTATTTATTATTAATAAAAAAATTCGTCTTGTATATTCTCGTACTGAGTTGTACATAAGCGTTTATCATCGAAATAAATATTTAAAGATCTGTAATAAAAAATAAATCATTTGTTAATCTGTTTATGGTTTGATAGTAAATATATTATTATTTTAAGATATTTTCGCATTATAATTATTAATAACTCTCACAAAGTTTATAAATAATATTGGTCCCATTTGACACAAGTTTATCATTTTATTAGAAATTTTTAAATTTTTATTAAAAATTTTTAAATTTTTAAATTAAAAATTAAATTTTTAATTTTTAATTTTTAAATTTTAGTGAATGCATTAATATGAAAGTTTTAAACTTTCATATTAATGCAAGTGAATGCATTAATGCATTCACTTGCATTAATATTTTGATTTATTAAAAATGTTAAATCTTATCCAACTTTAACAAAAATCATAAAGTTTGAAGTCGATTCAGAAACTTAACTCATAGATTTATAGCTTATCAAATTTAATTCATATTGTTTACTATTATGAACAATATTATGAATGTTATTAAAAAATACACTTAATTTTTCAAATATAATCTTATAAACCATTTAATATTTAAATAAGTGAAGTTGTTTAAAAATTATTTACGTTATTTATATGAAAATGTAAAATTATTGTAGCTAACATTTTGTAATTTCTACTGATTTATATTGATTGCTATTCTTAACTCATTTTCAAATAATTTTACATTATTAACTGAAATATTGATTTTCTTTTATATAAATACTGTATTGTAGGAATATTGATTTCCATTATTTAAATGTAAAAAAATATAGGCCACCTTTTTTTCTCTTTAATATTAAATATTATAAGATTAGAAAATTATTTTAAGCTATTTATGAAATTAAGTACTATATAATTAGATAATTTTGAATGTTTTTGTATGTTTAAACGTGATTTGAAACACCTTCAACCTATAGTATCTATAATAAAAAATCAAAATGTAGTAAGTAGAAGTTAGGAAATAATAATGAAACGTTAAATGGAACTAGTTCATTTATTTAACACATTTCTTATACAGAAAATTTTTTGAAACAATAACGAACAACTTCTAAATTAATGTAATTAGAAACAAAAACATACTGAAAAAAAAAATCTATTAAATTAATAGATCAAGAGAAAACAAAATAAAACTACTTGATTAACTGAAAAAAATCTACATAAATCACGCAAAATAAATTAATATCAAAACAAATACTTATATATTAATAATATCGGTTATATTTGTTTTAATTCGAAAGCCCAGATGTGATGAGGCCATCCTGTTCTTATCTTTGCATTCTTTTTTGAATATTCTTCTTCCTGAAAGCATTAATGCAGTTATAATAAAATTAATTTAAATTTTATCTGGTGAAAATAAAATATTATATATAATTATAAGATTTATAATTACACCAATTTAGTTTTTCTAAAATCTTCCAAAATATATTGTTTTCAACTTTAATTATAACATTGAACTTATATTCTGATGTCATTAAATTTTTTCTGCTGATTTCTTTTGTTTATACAAAATGAAACCATCAGAACAAATTTCTTATGTCAAATTGAGATTAGTAACATGAGAAAACGTAAGAAAAGATCTTCTAGATTTTATTACAGCTAATTAAGGTCATTTATTTTGAAAATAACGAATGCCTATACGCACTAATCATTGCACTTTTACATTTATATATGTTAAATATTACAAAATTTATAGAAAATAATTTTATAAATTAGTTTTTTAAATGCCATGTAAGAATAAGTTGTTGACCTATTACAAAATAATTATAATCTTTTACTTTAATTTCTTAAATTATATAAGTATTATAATAATTTTTGCTCAAATTTCGCCTTTAAACATGCAAAATCTATAAATTTGACTCAGTTTTCAAATCAGATAAAAATTTATCAATGAAGTTTAAGCACTGAAGAATCAACTTTCCAATTTCATCATAAATGATACAAACTATATGTTTAATTTTTTTACAAGTCAGATATCATTTAAAGACTTACATTCATCTTTTCCTGCGATTGATCTCTCTCATCACGTTCGGGTATTTCTCTATTGAGCAGTTCCATCAGATGTGCTATATATGTAGTAGCTAACTGTAAAGTTTTGATTTTAGATAATTTTGTGTCGGAAGGGACATTCGGGATGCATTCTCTAAGCTCTGCAAAAGCGTGATTTATAGACTGAGTTCGTCTTCTTTCTTTTCTGTTAGCAGAAACTCTACGGCGGATGCTCCTTTGCCCGTTTTCTTCTCCTATCCATCGAACGGTTGCAGTTTCCCACCCGGATGTCACTCCCCTCACTCTCAACGAAGGACAGTACGGATCGCGGGCCGTTATGGGCCACAACGTTAAGCAAGAATGGCCCGCTATCGGATAAAATGGAGGATAGAGAGTTTCAGATTGGGTCATAGGATTAACGTAATTACTAAGAAAGTTCATAGTTATAAAATGACAGAAAACAGGCGAAGGTACATTCGAAAGTTGCTTAATAATTGAACGACAAGCTTGATTTCAGTCACGTGTTCTATTCTCATCCGTCCCACTTTTAATGTAAGATACTATTGGATGAAACGTAACACTGGTCCCTCCCACTCTTTAAACCCGTCCCTTGACTAAAAATGGAATGAAATCACGTATCTAATAAATTATTAACGATTCGTTATATTTAAAAATTGATCTTTATTGTATATAACGAAGTTAAATTCATTTAACAATTTGTATAGGATCGAATTAACATTAGGAGGAATAGCGAAGTTCTAAATAAAGCACACAAACAATTCGTTTATCAACTGGTCATCATTCAGACCTTATCTGAGGTGATGGAATGCGTTAAGCATCACTCTTCAAAGTCATTCGATCTTCTCGTTCCTCTACATAGTACTGTATAGCATTTTCCTAACTTAAGAAAATCATTCTTATGCTTCAAATTTATCCTACTGTATTTACTGTACTTCGGTTATACTTAATGCTAATTAAATTCGTCACTTGCTTATATTTAAATAATATTAATTATTAATTTTATATACAGTATTTAAAATTTCAAACTTCAATTTTTCAATTAAACACAAAAAAATCACAGTTTATTATTAGAAATACATAGTGGAATTAAATTAATCTGTTGTAAGCCTGAAAATAAAAAAATTAATTAATTTTATGCTAATTTAGTTCTATAAATAGTGAATTTGAGAAATAAATCAATAAAGCATTAGTGTTTTTATTGATTTAACATATACATTTCTAGTAAAAAGTCTTTATTCTTGTTGTTTTCAATAAATCCATAAAGCTTACATCAAATTTTATATACTTTCCTATTACTTAAATTCCAATTCATTCAAATAAATATTGCATATTTTAATGTTTATGGTATGTATTTTATAATAAGATCTCAAAATATAGGCCTTACTTAATTTAAGAAATAAATACAGTATAAAATAATGCAAAATTAATTCTGCAGATTTTACATCTCCATAGTGAAATAGTCTCCTGCTTTCTATAATATAAAATTATATAACTATATCTGAATATAATTTTTATATATTAGATTTAATTGAATATATATTGAGGTGTTGTTTATTATTTAAACTTATATTTACTTTCATCCTTGTTTATAATTATAAGATGGTAGAATCTAATAGTTTCCTATTTATAATTATCTATCTATCTAATTCTCTCTATCTATTTATAATTTTTACTTATAAATCAACTATTCAAATAATAATTAGGCTACGTTTGACTTTATATTAAATTATATCTAAAAAGTTCACAGATTATAATGCCTTAAGATAAGAGAAAGATTGCATAGGAGCAAAATTGTATATGAATATCAAAAGAAATCTAGCTTATTTATGATTTGATGAAATGATTAATAAAACTATGGAAAATAGACATAAATTTTCTAAACTATATGATAAAAACTATTCATTTTAATTTTTTTTATTAAAACTAAATGTAGGTTGCTATTAATATCTCAATTAGTAATTCACTTAATTTTAGGCAAGTAGGCGTATGAAGTTTAGCATAAATTTGAATATAGGCCTATTAATTGTTATTTTATATCAATTGATAATATTATAAAGCGAATATTTCAATTTTATATGACATGACCTACTTATCATTAAATCTAATTCAAAATACGAAATAAATAAATGAAAACTTCAAATACTTCAAGCATTCCCTTGAAAATTTATAAATGTAATCATTTATAAAGAATTTTATCATTTTTTAATAAAATATTATTAATTTGATATTTTAAAATTCTTAAATTTGGAATTACTTTGATTTATTTTAAATGTTTAAATATTAGAGCTTGTTTTGTACTTAGGCCTTACTCAATTTTGAATAATTTTTATTTATAGGCCCTAATCCAAAAAATTATATAAGAATATTATCATCTTTTAATACAATTATATTTAATAGTAAAATTATCTTACAAATTTTATTTAAATAACTAATTATTAATTATCTTACAAATTTTATATTATTATTAAATTAATTAATAAGTATTAGATGGAATAATATCTTTAGTTTATCGATAAAACTCGCACTTTACTTTTCATATTTATACAAAATATAAAATGCATTCAACTAAACAAAACTGTAATCAGTAAAATTACTTGTTCTGTTATATTTTTAAGTAGTCAAGAAGTAAATTATATTATTAATAAGTGATGAAAAATTAGTAATAATTAAAATTTTTAAAGTTTATAATATACATTCAATAAATTTGTAAGAGATCCCAAAAAAAGCTCTTTCAATGTTTATATTCAATGATCTAGAACATTTCCTCTAAAAGCATTCTGACGATAAGTCAAAATCTGTTGTGGTCCTCTCTTAACACTTCACTCCGGTCCACTCCTTATTTCACTCAAACGATGAAAGAAGGTTGTTGTAAGGGAGGATAATCTAAATAGTTTTCCAAACATTCGATTGTTTATAAACACTTTTCAAAATTTTAAATATTGAATTATAGCCAATGAAGAACTATATCAACGGTCTCACCTATCTCAATACTTATAGAAAAGTATGCAACAGAGGGACAAAATGGAAAAGCGAAACAGAGATGCCCCTGTTGAGAAACTATTCAGAAAAGGGCATGCCCTTACTTCATTTTGTCTTTAATTAGTTCTGCAACACATCATGCGAAAGATAGTCGGGAATGACCGACATTCCAACGTACAAATGACTAACTTTTATCGATAATTTATCAACATGTGACTCTTGTTATCGGTATCAACAAATGTAAAAAGCCTCACCTTGACTGAGTTTAAAAATTCGCCTTTCTATACTGTTTGGGAGGATGGAGATCAAACGATTACCGGGTTCTACATGTAGAATAAAGTAAGAACGAACAGTAAAAATGTTGTTGAAACACTTCGTTTACTTCCATATTTACCAGTGCGTATCCTAGTCCGTCCCTGTATCCTCATGGATAATTAATAAAGTGATGGATAGCTTTAAAGATTCTATTCTTGTCATCAAAAGTAGAATTCTTCTATTATAAAATTTACACTATATTCAGTAATGCATCCGTTTATTATTAGTTTAAAGAGTTATAACATCCGGAAAAATTAGATATTTGGTTTAAATTGTTAAATTAATAAACAACACCAACAAACGCTTGTTATAGGAGTCTTAATGTATATCCTGAACTGAGTTTAAAAAAAATTATGCCTTGAGTTTTTTCAGAGTTAAATTGACAGATGATGTCAGGTGTTGAGTATCATTCCAGTTAGTATAGCCTATTGCTCCGTTGATAACCGTCACCAACTGTTTTATTCGGTTAGGAATGTAGCTGAATGAAAAGTTGTTTGTTCAGAATTTTGGCAAGTTGTTCTGCAGATTCCACTTTGGAAACAAAGATACTTTTATCTTATATTTCGGCACTTAATTTCTTCCAAAAGTCGTATTTTGTGAAGAATAATTTACAGTGAATTCCTACCCACTGAAAGCATTTAAATCTTTCCGATAATTTGCATTTTATGACAATTAATAATATAGTTGCTATACAATTATAAAAGAATCCAAAATATTTAGCGAAAAAAAAAAATTGCAATTTTATTATAAAGAATTTGCTATATATTATGCATATTATGTACAGAAAGTTAAATATTTTAAAATTTAACTTTTAAAACAATAAATTTATCATTAATAAAGCTGCATAATATAGTGCCATCTATCAACACAAATTTTAACTAAAATATGTTTTTTTTTTCCTTCGTTAGAAGCTTTTATTTTAAAGTTTGGTCTTTACATGATTTCCAGGATGAAATAGCAATATAATAATATAAAACAACATCAACAGGAATAGGCTATAACTTATATTATATTAAATGAAACATCTAATGATTCTAAAAAATGCATTTCTTTTATTTTATTTAATATCTAAAAATTATAAAACAAAATATAATTTTTATACAAACTTATCAATTTCTATCAATCAAGCAATGAAAAAATAAGTGTTTTAAATTTTTTATAAATAAAATTTTCTGAAAATTTAATTATTATGTCAATAATGGTGTGGATAGGAGAATTTACAAGTAGATACAGTATTTCATACCAATACATGTATTTCTGCATGTGGGTAGTTTTAGTGTATATTATTTATTAACTAATTTAATATAGTTTCCTTCAAAAAGGAAATAACTTTTTATAGAAATTTATGAACAACTTTTGAATATAAACTAAAATGACGAGGACATTATAATGAATGCAGAGCTAAGGTATTTGGATTTCTGGAGCAAAGTTCATATCGTATTTTATTTTTTAATTTTTCCTAAGGCGCCTGGAGCAACTGCTCCATTCACTCATGCCACAGCATAGCCTTGATTGCTTTAAAAGAGTAAATAAATTTTAATTATTGATAATTAAATTTATTTTGTCTTTTAAAGGATGTGAATTAATACTACTGCATTCTAAAGTTAGACATTTAAGTGATTTCCAGAATGGAATATCTAGTTTTATGATATAAAACTACATCAAAATGAATATACTGTACTTCATATTATAATAAATTATAAAAAAAACTAATGTTTCTGAAAGTAGTTAACAAACTTTTTGTTCAATCTATTTTTATATCTGCTAAAACTGTATAAAAATACATATTTTTTATTTTTAATAAAATTTAGAAATACTGTAAACTACATTTTACATTACAATTCTAGTGCAAGGTAAAAATGATAAGATAAAAGTGGAGAGATGATTTGGAATGTATAATTATTGGTATAAATTAAATAATGCATAGTATTTAAAAAGATTGTTAATAGAGGATAATAAAAGGTTAAAAAATAAAATAAATAATTACAAGATTATATTATGAACATTATAAGATTCGAATATGAATTTGATTTCATTTTTACAGAAAATATCCAAAATAAATAAACAATTCTAAAATATTATAGTTTATGATATAATAAAATGTTAACTGTATATCTGTTAATAAAAATTTACTGTATATTAGTATCCAATCAAAAACATCTCATATGTAAAAAATAAACCAAGTACAGTATTAAAACATGAGGATATTGTAACAATTTAGATGCCGATACTTTGTTGACATTATTGCTTTATTTTCATAAATCATCAACCAAACAGCCGCATCTAAATTATTACATATATCCTGATGTCTTGGGGCTCTACTTGGCTTATTTTTTACATATTTGATGTTGCTGATTGGATATCATTCAGTTTTCAGATGAAAACCTTTTAAGAGAGAATTCTAACAATGATATGCTAATAGGCCTACATCATTAAATACTCTATTTATTTTTAATCCAATTGAATCGAAATTTTTAGGAAATATTTAATACATAGGCCACATCAAATTTAGTCGAAATCGATTGAGCGATACCACTTGTAGAAGAGTTCAGGAGGATAGGGCCTCCTGTTCCCTTCATTTTGTCCTTATTGGGTTGAGTTTTTCAGAAAACTTTAAATAACATAAGGAACATCTACACTTCAGATTTATTCTGAATCGATTAAATGATATGACCCTGTTCCCTTCATTTTGTCCTTATTGGGTTGAGTTTTTCAGAAAACTTTAAATAACATAAAGAACATCTACACTTCAGATTTATTCTGAATCGATTAAATGATATGACCTATAGAGATATTTGTAGAGAAGAAAATTAGCCTCTTCTACATTTTTAAATTTTAGCAATTTGGTCAAAAATTTCAGATTTTAATTCAGGTAAGTTATGTCTATATTTCAAATTTGGTCAAAAGCGGTTAAACAATGCAATATATAAAGATACTTATGGAAAACGAATCCCATTTCCCTTTATTTTGGCCCGAATATATTGAAAATTTCTGAAATTTCAAATTTTAGAAATTATAATTATTCAAATACTGTATATCCTCTTTCACTTACTAAAACACTTTATTGTATTTCTTTCTGTACAGTATTATTATCCTGTCACCAACTAGTATTTTATGCAAGAATAAAACAACATAATTATCGTTTTGTTCTTGCATTAATTTTTTTCAGCCGAAAAGTTAAATTAGTTTCCCTGCTTTCCGTTTTGAGAAGTATGCTGTTTTGAGAAGGAATATTCTATGTTAGTTTAACTGATTCCTTCTTTATATTTTTTTATGATCATTAACATCACATTATTGTAATATAATTCATTATGCTGCTAATAATGCATTATAGAAACATTCGCACGGTAATATTTTTATATGCATAACTTACTATCTATTGACTTAAAGGATTAATTGAAAATTTAATAATTTTTTAAAAAATTTTTACAAAAATTTATACTGGCAATTAAATAAATAATAATTTACAGAAAGTCAATAAGACATTTATTATAATAACGTAAAAATCAAATTATTATAAAGAAAATCCTAAAAATAATCAAATATAACGTAAAACTATAGTTTACTTTTCTGTGGTAATTATAATACTCGCCACTAGATGGAAGCATATGCAATGTAGTCAAAAAATTATTTAAATTTTTTTTTTTTTGCTATAGAAAAATAAAAACAAAAATTTGACTTTACTTTTAAAAATATTAAAAATTAGGGGAAAAAATAAAATTTGGAATATTTGAAATATATTTTTTACGTTTGCAAAAATTATTTTAAAATATAGTTTGTAGAAAAACCATAACTTCTTGTAACTTGTAAGAATATTAAGTTCTAGCTATGTAATAATTTTTATTTATGTATGTTGGATTGATCGGAATTATAAACATTAACATTAAGAAAGCTATATATGTGTAGATTTCTTCTTTCACATCAGGAACATTACTACGACTCCAATCAAACTAGGAGTGTCGTGCTATCCGATTAAATCGACTAATTATAGTGTAGGTCCCAAGGGACTATTTCGGTTTGTTTGGTCTGCTTTACAGTCCATTGATCCTTCTAATATCGATATCTAAATAGCTGCAATTTAGCGAATTCCACATTCTTTCCTGAATCATGAATAGTTTAGATTGAAATAAAAATTTATATCGAAAAAAATTCGAAATATAAATAAGTTCAAGTCATTTAATAACATCAACGTAATCGAAATTAATAAATAATTCTGTATCAGTAGCATTTATTGATTTTTTTTTGGCAATGCAATTTAGCTTTTGTATCAACTGCACTCCGGGAGTAATTTCATGTACAAACAAGTTATTAAATAGCAATTTTTTCTCTTTGGATTGGATCTTATAGTATTAATAAAATTAATTTAAGCAGTATTTTCGTGATCGATCAAATTTGATACCATTACTTCGAATTTTATTATAGATATAAACTTAATAGATATTTGTTTGGTCGTTCATAGACGTATAAATTCTATTGAGCTTTCTGTTTGGATAAAATATAAATCAAATCGAATCTGGATAGTCCCTTTATAATAAATAATTCTTCTAAAAATGCTTCCACGTTTAAATTTACAATAAAAAAATTAAACAGTTTTTAAAAAATAGAAATATTTATTTTTCTGTTTTATGTAATTAAGGAGATATTAAATAATATAATAATAATAGTGTAACCATATATTTTAAAATACAAAATTTATATATATTATAAATACATTTTATAAATTTAAGATAACTATGATATTTATTGTCATTTTTGCAAATATTTGTGATAGGCTAAATGGATTAAATATTGATATCTATATAATAGCTTCAAATGGATCTTTAATTATATTTTATATTCTTTTTAATTATTCTAAGAAATTATTTTTGGAATCAAAAATTATTAATTGAATACATAATTATATTTTCATTTCAAATTTTATAAAGATTATTAAAGAGAATTTTTAATAAAGTATGATAATATGGGATCATACTGAAGACGAAACTCCTGCAAGCATTAGTTGAGGTTTTAGAATACATTTACATTTCAGGTAAAACTTCTTTTCTGTAACTAGGTAAACTTGTTGGACACATTATTTTTAGGAAAAAATATATATCAGATTACCAGAATGTATATATAAGATGAAGAATAGATTCTGTAATTATATTCTATTAATTTGCGAATGTTAATATCGACCTAATGAAAAATTTTAAATATTTCATTGTTCTCTTGCTTAAATAAAGAAATATATTTATTCTTATTATAGAAGTAATTTTTTAAGCTCCCAAATCCATTAGATAATTTGCCAGTTAAGCGTTACGATAAATATAATTTTTCTATAAATAAGTTGCTGTTATACAATTAGAGTAGATATTATCTGTTGGCTCTATATCAACATATTTGAAACTGAAAATTTTGTTTCAGAATTTGATTATTTCTTTATAAGTACTTTGATTTAACAACTTAATTTTTAATACTGCACTGTTTCTGAATAATTTTTCAATTTCTGGTGAATTCAAAAATTATTTTACAGATTTTATATTATTTTTGTAGAGTTATCTTTTAATTCCTTTGCAACTTTTATTATAATAGGTATTATACTAAGAGAAGTATACTATAAATATATATATATATACAATTCAATATATAGTAATTGTAGCTTTTATATATATATATATATATATAATTTCGATAAATATAAGTGTTATTCTTTTTTCAAACTGATTTTGTTTCAATTCCAGTCATATAAATAAATAATAATCCAACACATAAATTATAAAACATTAATAATTATCATATTTTAATTGTTAAATTGGATATAAGATGTGAAGTATAAATAATTTATTAATATTATTGTTTAAATTTTTCATTTATTAACTAATCATATAGTAGTCAGCATATAAAGTTAAACCATTTTGATAAAATCTATATAAATCTTCTATGTATTGCAAAACATGAACTTTTCCTGAAAATAATACTATATACACTATGTGTTATGGGTGAGAGCTGACACATAGAAAAAAGCAATAAAATGAAGTAGACAGAAGATTGGAGAGGACAGATAGGTCCCCATCCATCTATTGTCCTATTCATATTGAATATGTCTTATAATCCGTGTTTAGAAGTCTTTGCTTTGTTTCCTTCTGTATTCAGTTCGTGGGATGTTTTAAATCTGCTTCTTTAAAAAATGTCAGTTAATAACTCTACTAATGCATAGTTAGTTCAATAAAAGAACTTAAATGCACTAGCAGATGTTAAGTAACAAAATCAGAAAGAAAAATGAATAGAATCATCAAATTTATGGCAACACTAAGATTTTTCTTTAATAGACGATATTTTTGATTTGCAAATAAGTATATTTTGTCTTTATTACTTAATCTTATCATATATAAAGACCGTTCTACAATTAATAATTTATAATATATTATATATTAATTATATGTTGATTGTATTAAAGCAATATAATTAATATATAGTAGACTTATTTACAATGGCAACTATTATAGAATAATTACAATAATTAATATATTATACATATGTGAAATTATAGTAAAATGCATTCACAATATGTTATATGCATAATAATTGTTATATTATTTATGTAGGTATTATTTGCAGTGTTCTTTCTGAAGAGGATTACAGAAATGAATTTAATAGAGTATGTATGGCTTTTAAAACAATGTGTTTGCTTCTTAAATCAATAAAGAATAATTTATAATAAGTGTCATATTCCGTTAATTGCACTATCATTTTTGGATAATTTTTTATTACGTTAATTTAAGTAATCTCAAGGCATTACCTTCACTTAAGTACTTCATGCTTATGAGGATAAATTAAAGATCCATTCAGCGGGCATCTGGAATAGACGATTCATTCAATAAACATTTTTTTCTTTTCTATATACTATATATAATCTTCAATGGTAAGCGCCCTCTGCTAAAACATTTTAGGGCCTGAGGCTCTTTCTTTCAAATGTGGAAAGATCGAATTACAAAATACACACCTGGAAGCAGGTTTGTGGTTTGTTCAGAAAACCACATCAAGAGCTTCAGTCGCTCACAATATACTTCCAGGATCGATTTTTAAAAGTTTTCAGGTAAACAAATTTAAATTATTTAAAAAATGGTGATAAATTCGTAAATGTAAATTATTTTTTTGGAATTATTGTAATTTTAAGCTTTGACTTGGTTTATAAATGTTTATAATTTTATTTTATTTTTTCAATACTTTCAAAAACTAATTTTTCACTTTTAGTATATAGAAAAAACGCATAACGATTTTTAATTCTCAGAAAAAAATCTTTGTACGTTTTGATTGAATCCCACAATTTGTTTATTTATCTGTAAATACTACATCAAGTTGAAAATGGAATCTTTAAAATACTGAATCTTTAAATAATTTAATAATGTTTCACTGTGTATTTTTTATTATTAAATATCATATAATAGGGCAAATTAATATTAATTTTATACATAATATTATAAATAAAATTTTCTATAATTTTCTTCTGAAGAAAATAACAATGGCTGAATTTCATTTTTGTGACGTGAGCATCTTCATCATAAGAAGAAAATTCAATATATCATGGATTAAATAATCTAAAATTTGCTTTCCCAAAAACTTCTAGATGATCTGTATCATATAATTTTAAATTTTATATGAAAATAGTTTTAATAACGACATAAAAAAATTATCCATAAAGTGAACACAGCAAGCAAATTAGTTTTATAATTAACGATATTATATAATAATCATATAATTCCTTTTATTTATTAAGATTTGATTTTAAAGAAATCGTATAACATATAAATAAATCAATATTTTAAGTTAAGTATTTTTATTTATATGTATATATAAATAATAGGATTAATACATTATAATGTAAATTATTGAATTTTAATCTATTAATTTGAAATATTTCCTTCGAATCGTTTAGCATAATTCTTGCAATGCCGTTAAAATATGATTTCTTTCTAACTTTTTTTTGTTATTAATATTGTCCAATATTTCCCAAGAATGAAATTTATTCCTATTAAATTATATACTGGAATATTCTGATAACAAAGCTAAAATTAGATTGGTATTTTGGGATTACAAGTGCAAATCTTTCGCTTCTTTTTATAGATCTTTCTATTTATGATGGTAAAAATTGAAATCAGATTCGGAAGTAAATTAGTGAATCGATATATAGATGAATCAATCATAACATATATGACATTTTTTATAGTTCTGATTTAATTATTTTCAGTAGACTTGATCCTCTAGTGGCTTTCAATAATATATGTGAATATCATTCAAATCATATAATATCTATGTGCGATATCGCACAAACAATAGATAGAAAAACAGAGCGCAAAACTAATTCGTATGCAATATTGTATTATACATTTTTCATTTTCATTCTGCAATTAATCACCATTTATCATAGCGATTATGATTAAATGAATACGTTTATTATGTATAATACATACTTTCGTTATTCTGATGCTTATGTACTCTAAAACAAGATATCTAAGTCATAACATCAATTCTCTTTAAAGTGTGTTTACTCAATAAGACGGTTGTGATTATTGATAGTGAAATATTGATATTTAAATTATTATACTAGATCCAGTTTAGGTTTGTTGCAATATTAGAGATGTTGATAGATTCAATTAAATTTTTCAAAGATATCATCTATCAAAACGAAATTTTTTATCCTCTTGTATTTCACTATGAATCACCTCTGCTTATTACATGCAATTAATTCTCCTTTTACGGAATTGTATTGATATTGTCTTTAAAGTTCTTTATTAGAAAAATCTCGAAAATTCAATTTTTACTAGCGGTTTTTAGTGTATTTTTTATAGCGTGACCTGTTATCTTGTTTTGTTCAGTATCAGTAAAATCAGTGCTAACAAAAATACAATTTTAATGATGTATTAATGTAAAACAATAAATGGATTTTTGCTAACTCGTCAAATGTTACAATTTAAAACGTTTTAATAAAGTATTCATTACAAAATAATCATTAGAGAACTTTAGTATCCTGGAATCTCTTTCTTTGCTAGAAGTCATTGGATGCTTTGAGATAATTCAAAACATTCGAGTTTATTAGTTTAATTAAAATCAAAAATTTAGATTTATAAGTTAATAGTTTATCTTTCAGTTTATCAAATCTTCATAATTGTTCTTTGTTTTTATTTAATCTAGAATATTAAGATACTAAAAAGCATATATAGCACACCTGTTGTCGATCTAAAAATCTTGCTTTTCGATGTTTGTAAAGGACTTTATCAAAAGTTAAAAAGATGTCAATTTTATAAATGATCCCATGAAATCTGATGCCGAAAACGGTTGGCGTGGGTGGACTAATTCACGATAGAAAACCTAATATATCTCTATCATCTTTGCCGTAATCCATCACTCAATCGATCACGAATTGAATGGTCCAATTTGCCTGAGTTCCTCCTCTACAGCTTCATCAAAATAAAAAAAAAAAACTTATATTTGTATATATATAAAAAGTAAAATCCATATAGCCTGAAGCTAAACTAGCCATCTGCATCTATTGAATGCAATCCTAATGGATGGGTAATGTTCCCTCCATTACTCGCTGGATTGGTGCAGGATAGAGGCGTGGTACCCCCTACAAAGGCACATTGAGTAGGCTCATCGCGGGAAACAGGACACCCCAAGTTCCCAGAATGCCCACTTCTGTATGTCCCACCTCCTCAATCCCTTAATGATAGGTTGGTGCTGGTAACTCTTCGCACCTTTCTGCTCCAGACGGATATTTGTTTTATTTCTAGTGTCCGGTGTATGGTTACTGGCTGGTTTAGTAAATTTTTTCCATCATGGGCAGTTATTGGTGGTAATACCAGGTGGAGCCTCTCGTCTTCTCATATTGGTGACAGATGGAAGCGTAAATTGCTATGAGGAAAAAAAAAATGGGATTAGCATGAATTATTAATTTCGGATTATCCTAGTTCAAAATTAGTTTCCTAATCTTAACAGAAGAGATTAGTCAATCATAAAGCTATTATTGGAGATTCATATCATATTTCTTATTCTCTGTTAATATTTTTTATCATTATAATAAATACAAAAATATTAAATAACATTTAACTTGCTTTACAAAGACGGTAGACTGAATTTCCAATTATGAATTATTAAATGCTGCTAAGAGTTTAAATGTTTTAAATCTCTTTAAAGAAGCAAAACGTATGAAAATGTTAGATTCAGCATATATAACTTTTATCATTATTATCTATCTTTACATATAGACCAGGGGTCGGCAAACTGTGGTTATCTTTATCTCAAAATAGAAATTAGATATGGACAGAGTTTGACAAACTGCGGCTTGTGAGCCACATGTGGCTCTTTGGGTTCATACATGTGGCTCTGAAGTAAAATTGAAAATGAAAATAAAACTATCATGGTTTCATTTATAAAATTTTTAAAGAATTTTCACATAATGATGATTTCATTTGTTTTATGGGTCTCACAAAACTTCGTGGAACTAAGATTCGAGAAGCATGTCATCAGAGAGGGGGAAAGGAAACGTGGAGGGGATGGCTGAACACAATGAGAACAATTTTTGCACATTATAGGCATGGCACTGCCTACATTGTGCAAAAAATTGCTCTCATTGATTTTTGTGATTTTTTTCTTCATTTAATAAAAATATAATAATATTATAAATTGTTATAATATAAATTATAACAATTTATAATTAATATTATGACAATTTAAATTGTTATAATATTAATTCCTCAATTAATCCAATGTTTAAATTTTCCTTATTTGTAAAAATATATTTATGGCTCTCTAATAATTTTAAAATTGTTTTGAGGGGCCAAGATTGGCTCTTCCGTCTCAAAAGTTTGCCGACACCTGATATAGACTATTATTTAGAAAAATAAAATATTGAATCTTACAATTTCATAACATTTTCTAGAATTTTGAGGCTCATTAAATCTTAAATTTGTTTTTCAAGTAATCTTGATAATACGCTTTATATTTTGCCGTTTATTGTAGTGAAAATATAGTCTTGTTGTATATAATTGATGAATTTATAAAGAGAATATCTTGAACACCAATATTTATATTCATTGCTTGTGTAAATAAGTTTTAGTTTTATTATATAAATCGAGAGAAGGTTATAATATTTTAATTATAAATATAAATAATTAAGCGATAATAATGTTACGTTTGTATATAGCAATAATGTAGTTCTGTATGAAGAATTTGTATGCGAAATTTACAAATCTACTAAAGATTTAATAGCATTAATAAGTATTAATGATAATCTATACCGAATTTGCATTTTTAAGTATTAAAATAATAGATCTTATAATTAATTATAGCATTATCAGTTAATATATAGTTTAGATAATTTTAATAAACTCGGTAGTTTTAATTGCAAGAGATTTTACATAAAAATGAATAAAAAGGGGTAAATTGCTACTATTGAAATAAGCAGTATTAAATATATTATCAAAATCTGCACGACAAATATTCATTTTAATATTTCTATAAATATAGTAGCCTACTATTTAAGTGATAAAACTGCTATAATCACGAAGTAATCGGGCAAACCTTTTAACTGCTGTTTGTTCCATTCAAGCATTGTACAAACATTTGTGCTCCTTCTGTGAAGAGCACCTCTCCTGTAGTTGGCTAATAAGTAAAAGATGCATTCTATCTGGTATTTTTTTAAATGACTTTTTATCTACAGCTGCTAGGTAAAATATTAATTGAAGATTTTTTGTTTGTTTTTAAAATACAACTGGCGAGTAAAATATAAACAATTACTAACTTATTATACTTCTATGAGGCATATACATATAATAAGCATCGCTGAAGGTATTGTCACCTTAAAAGAGGAAGAGAGAGAGACATAAATGCAAAAAAGAGACCCCTTTGAGGAGAATAAAGGAAAGGGTAGGCGCACCTGGTCTTTTCATCGCCTTATTATGGTAAGTTTAATATGGAAATGTGAATTTATAGATGTAAAGTTGTGCGACTGATTTATGAGTATCTTTATAAGGGTGGGCACATTATTGAGAATGTCTGCTCAACCATCCAACTAACTGGCACAACTACCGACATGTGTCGAGACATGACTATAACTTGTCTACATAGCCTACCTTTTATTATAACATAACCATGTGAACATGCGTCTCTTCCTGCATCGCTAAAGATCCTTAATCTAAGCAAGTTTTTTATTTTACATATTATGTTTAGCTACGTTAAACAATAATTTTGAAAATTCCATTTCCAAAATCTTTATTTTAGGAGCTAAAAATTTTATTTGAACATTTAAAAAAAATCAATTAATTATGAGTTCAATATTAAAAAGTATGTTTTTCCTATAATATAAACGTTCTATGAATAGAAATACTGTTAACGAAGATTTAATAATCCCATTCAGATGATTCTTAACTTGGTTCTCTCTAACTCAGTTTTTTAGGCCAATGTGTTGTTCATGATGCTGCTCAAAAGGATATTCCTTCTTATTGATCAAGCTAATGAACGTCAGCATTGATTTTAAATTTAATCATTACATATACAATAAATATAACAAATAGCACAGTGTGCATGTCCTCCCAGTTCAAAATTACCTAATCCATTTGATGGTCTGACTAAACTGCAACCTAATACTCCAAGCTCATCTCTTCATTAAACATCATTCACTCCAGCTGCTCCGTGTCACTCTGAATACATATGAAAGGGGCAAGAACAATCTGGAGTTGTTTACCCTTTCGTACCCGCATTTATCTATTAGCACTGCACTCTTACAGCGATAACTATTTTTCTCTTTATAATCTACAACCACAGAAAAAGGGAGTTTAGTGGTGAACGACAAGATCGGGCTCTCCTGTCACCACCTTGGCACCTCCATCTTTCACTTTACTGCACTTCGCATCCTTCGTCTTTAAGTAGCACACTCTGGCTATCTCTCGTGTACAGTTGCTGGGAGTGTTTATCACTGATTGCATCTGCCTCTCTCTCTGTCTACAGCTGAGGACAGCCAATCAATCGTCTGGGTTTCGGAGCGCTCGGGTTAAAGAGCGTCAAACTCTTTTCGACTTTCGCACCTGGCAAACGTTTAGATTTAAAGTCCCGAATCTCTCATTGATGGAACCACAAGTGGGTAGGGAGCAGGTGCACCCTTTGACGCCTCATTCTACAGCGTTGTCAGTTCAGTAGACCTCTCATACACTGATCAGAACATCAGACACCTGCTCCGATCTTGCGGCACAGTACGTAACCTAGTGAATGTGTCGTTTGCTTCCACAAAATGCAATCTAAAGGCGGATCTGAGTGATGAAAGGAGTTCTACCAGCCTATTTGCTCATGACTGGATCGAAAGGGAGGTGATTTAAACAGAGATATCGGTTGCTAATCAGAATTACTAATAACTTACTCCCGTCTAGACTGAAAGGGGAAGAAACGTTTGGAGTAATTGAATGCTATGCTAACCAAAGGGGTTAGTTAGAAAGGGATCTCGATAGAGCCGCGTGCGTGGTTACCGGAGATCATCTTTTTGGGGGCTACAACGGGGTTTTTACGATCATCTCTCACGTGTCGTTGTGTTCTCACTCCCTTTCTTTTCATTGCTAACGGGGTAAAGGTGGTGCTGCATTGCTAGGAAAGGGGTGCAGGTAAGGGTTTGACACGTGCCTCATGGCTACTGGTCTTTGCCAACCTGGTCATGTTGACTGGCTACGCGTGCTGAGTGACATGTAAATCAAGTCTATCGGCCAAATGAATATCGAATGCAAATACCCAGAGCATGCAGGAATATTTTATGGTTACTCCAGTTAACTTTATGACACATAAACTGATTAAAGTTATTAGAGCTGTTAAATCTGCAAGCATTTTGGTATTTTATCTACGAAAGTATAATATTTTAATTAGTCTGATTATCTTTAATTAATTAATTAATTTTACTTTAAATTAATATAAAATATATTTCATTTAGATAATAAGATTTGTATATTTTTTGTTGAAATTTAAACATGCAATAATTTATATATAAACTGAAGATCTCTACGATTTATAGATTGATACTTTTATCAGCTTGCGTCGCGCGCCTCGCGTCGCATCGACTTACGCCATACTTGCGCTATACTAATTATTAACTTGTACTATGCTACTTATTCTAAAATCTTATCTTCGATATATTACAAATATTCATAAACGTGGCCACCAGAAAATTTTACTGCGGCCACATAGAAAATATTTTAATGTTTAATGTTTAGTCAAAATTTAATAAAAACTTGATATAACCGTACAAATTTTTCTATTTTTTATTGTGTTTATAAAAAGTATAATGCTTAGAATAAATTAACAGAAGCCATCAGAAAGATTGCTATTAGAATGGTCTGATCGCACTTTCAATAATTTAAATAAATAAATTTTATTCATTTATTTAAATTATTGATTATTCTTCAAATAAAAATTTAATATCTGAATAAATTGCTTATTTCTCATATAGTATAGAAACAAAAAAATAGCAAATTTTTGTCATACTAAGGGAAAGATCAAATGAAAATTTCTCAAGAATCCCTGCTATATTGATACTACCATTAATATCATGTAAGCTTATTTATTAAACTTTTATATTATTATATATATCGTTGAGAATTTTCGTATCTATTTTATATAAATCAATATCAACTTATATAGGCCTATCTAACTTGTAAGTTAAAATCAATAGTATCTACACTAAAAACTCAGTAACTTAGTAATAATTAAATAAATTAAATATTTATCAAATGCTGTTTCTAACGTAACGTAGTAAGAATAATATTATGCTATTTTCAGTGTTTTTATAACCACTTATGAAGAAAATCGTTAAAATGTTTGTTAGAGAAGAGTTATAGCTGGATATTTTATTTAAAGTAACTAATTGATTAATTTCTGTGTCATTTTTAATAAGATCAAATGGAAAGTATGCTTTTGTTTAATGAGATTCTTAAGATTATATAAGTAGGCAGTCAAAACAAGATCAGTAACTTAGTAATAATTAAATAAATTAAATATTTATCAAATGCTGTTTCTAACGTAGTAAGAATGATATTATGCTATTTTCAGTGTTTTTATAATCACTTATGAAGTAAATCGTTAAAATGTTTGTTAGAGAAGAGTTATAGCTGGATATTTTATTTAAAGTAAATAATTGATTAATTTCTGTGTCATTTTTAATAAATAAGATCAAATGGAAAGTATGCTTTTGTTTAATGAAATTCTTAAGATTATATAAGTAGGCAGTCAAAACATTTACAGGTTTTCCAATAAGAGAAATATGCTTATATTATATTATAAATTTTTCGAAGATCTAAGTTAAAAAGTAACGAATAGAACTAGTGGTTCGATTTTCTTTTACTTTATAAATAACTTACTAAAAGTTCTGTATCGATTTCCTATATTGTAATCACATATTTATGGAAAATACACTGAAATAATAATATATATATTCCAATTTATTTTATATTGAAAAATTAGAATTACTTTGAATAGTCTGAATACTATCGCTATTGTTTACTTTATATAGAAATATATTTGTAGTAAATGATAATAAGATCATAAAATAGATTTGCAAATGTTTAATCTATACATACATATATTTTATTTATATCTTCATTTCAACAAAAAATGATTTGAATTTTATTTGAATAATACATCTGTTAGATTTGCAAATGTTTAATCTATACATACATATATTTTATTTATATCTTCATTTCAACAGAAAATGATCTGAATTTTATTTGAATAATATATCTGTTATATGAACATTAATTTTGTAGGAAAAATAACTAAAATTTGAAAAAAAGTAGGATATAGGCCTACTATGAATGAAATCTAACATAAAGGAGTCTCTTAAAAGCCAAACTGATTAATTCCATTTTCTGTAAATTTCTTAATTTTAGTACCAGAACATATAATTAGTGCAAACGTGTTTGGGTACTAAAATTAAGAAATACTATATATTAATAGTGAAAAGTACTGGCTGGCTAGATATCGCTTTTGCAGAAGAACCATTACTGATTCTTATAAATAGAGTATCATTATAAAGATCTAATCCTCGGATTTCTGCGACAGCCAAAATTTTTTGTTGCATATTAATAATTAAAAAATTAAAATTGCAGTTTCTCAAAAAAAGACAAAATCTGAAGGTGGCTATTGAGTTAATAATGGCCGCCATCTAACGATCCTCTATACGAGTTTGGAGTTTTTCGATTGATACTTGGTTTTAAGATTAAATCACAATATTTCCGTTCATTTATATGAGCGAATAATATCTAGTTTACAAAAAATGCAGTTGTTAGAGTTTGGCTTCCGAGAGGCTCATTAATAATAATATTTTATAAATGGACAAACTGATTTTGTATATTAAATTTATTTACTCGTATTATTTTCCAATTATAATTTCTAAGATAAACATACGTTACAAAAATTTTTGATAGTTATTAGAATAATATGAACATATTATTCTCATGATAATATCATCAATAATATGAACATATTAATATGAACATATTATAAATCATACGAAATTTTGAATCATAAATTATAGATATGTTATATTAGATGAACATTCCGATCATTTATTCATCTATCGTATTAATAGTAGTTAAACATAAAATATCTAAAGTACATTTAAAACATAACATTGATAATGCATGTTTGTGTATATTTTATAGTTTTAAAATATTTGTTTACAAATTGTATATCAGTGAATATTGAACAATTTATTGGTGTTAAAATAATATAAAATATATACAAAACTTGTATATAATAAAAATTATAACATGTATTATAATATATGGCTCTTTTTCGTCCTATAATGTTTCTAAGCTACAACTGAGATTCATAAAAGTTATGATAACCTTTTTATTATTTAGCTGTAATAGCTGAATCATTTTTTTAAATTTTGAATATAGACAAATAACATTATATAGATCACTTTATACAAATCCAAAACGAATTTTCATCTTTATATCATGGGAAATTCTCAGACTCTGAAGATTTCTTTATCTGTGCATTTTCTACTCGTGAAGAAAATAGAAGTTTATCTCATAATAGTAAATCGAGTAAAATGATAACCATCAACGTTTCATGACCCACATTTAATATTTATCAGTCCAGATAATATTTCACGGTTGGAGATGACTGTATGAACAATTTGGAATCAATTTTACCACATAATGCTTCATGCTAATCCATCTTTACAAAGGTCAAATCAATGCCATTCTCGACAACGAACCACAATATCAATCAAAAGATGAGATTGAGGTTACCCCTTTGTCAACCGCATCGTCGTTATACTAACGACACACTATACAGTCAAGCACATTATCCATTCAGTGAAGTCTATGAAGGGTTAGTGAGCTCTATTTTTCACTGTCTATTTTAATACAGTTTTTTCTTTTTGTCCGTTGATACGCACCTGCGAGAGGCCCTTAGCAAACCTTTCACTTCTTGACTCCCGAGAACGGGTTAAGCGGCTTACGAAGCTTCTGTTGACACGTTCTGCATTTAGATACAGGACCGGAAGGCTTAGAGTCGTCGGGTGTCCTAGCAACCCTCTCCATCCCTGATGGACGTAAAGGGGAACAATAGAAAATCTGTAGTGTCAACTCTCTGTTGACGTCCTTTTTATAACGGTTTGATAGGAACTTCACTTTGATGCTTGCTTCAATCTAAAGCAGGTGTCGATCTGGAGGTGCCACCAAGGGACTGAAAGTCACCTGGGTTCTTTCCTAACTTATATATGGGGTTTTACTAAGTTAGTTTTACGCATTCTAACTCCTGTTCTTGAGATTTTAATAATAATTCAATAATTTTAATTGTTTTCAATCTAACATATGAAGTCCAATACTTGCAAATAGCAAATTATTCAGATAACTCAATACAATAGCTATTGTGACGAGCCATTACCGTTATTACATTTAATGATTCTTAAAATCATGTTACCGTTATATGAATTAATGAAAAAATTGATAATTACAATAGAATAACCAACATTCAAAACGTAACCTAATAAATAATTTTGAATGTTAGTGTTTGTTTCTGATCTGGACTATTTTGGTATGTTTTATAATGATTTTCATCATTTTTCTCTGAAGCGTTAAAATTTGAACTAATAGATTAATAGATTAAAATCTTTTAAATATGCCTTTTACAAAAGAAAACCTTTACAAAAGTTTCGTGGAAAAAAAATCCATCAAATCTATAACAGTCAAATTAAAATTTCTTGTTGTGGAAAGAAAGAGATGACAGGAAACCCAACCCAGTTGCAATCTACTCATTACAAATTCATCAAACAGTGACAAAAATACCACATTGCCCACATTCTATTGTTACTTTTTTGGAGAGTTTACTTGCTAGAATATGGTCAGACCTCCGCTGCTGACAAGTCGCGTGGATATCCAGCCACGTATTGTCAAACTGCACGCGACCTATAAATATTCAGGTGACAATCCCAATATGACGTCAGATGACTAATTTGTCACATAACCTGACATCGCAACTGTATAAATAGCGCTAAGTTTAATTAAATTTTTCTTATTTTTTTCTTTTAAAATAAATTTTAGATATTGCAATCGTTAAAAATTTAAATATTGTGATGATAAAATGTACAGTACTTACTATGAAAAATAAGAGATATTAGATGTTATAATTATTTTAGAATCTATTTTATGTTGCTGTTATTTTATCTAAATTTTGCTATTATAGATAATAGGAATGTCCAAATTCACTTGGACATTTCTATTATTTATAACAGCAACATCAGAAAATTGTTATAACAATTTATTAATGTTTTAGTTCCTTAATTAATATCGCCTTTAAAGTTGATAGATCTATGTGTAAGTAACTTAACTTTAATTTCTTGCATAATTATATATATACTCATAATTTGGAACTTATATTCGTAGCTGCTGATTATTTCTATGTTTATAGTTAACAAGAAATTTCATAGACCACAGGATTTTAAACTTGTTATAAAGCCACCACATCGTTTGCTAGATATTTTAAGCCTATTGAACATCAAGATGGCGGATGTAAGAAAAATCATTCTTCTCCATTTTATCATTTTGAAATAACTCTTGACGTGTTATTTGTCCGATGTTTACGCTACTGTGGGCGTTAGTAAAAAGAATAAAAGAACCAATAGTCGGGTTCGCAGGTGCGATGTCGGGACTCTGTCATAAGGTTAGTGGGATAAAGACAGATATGATGGATGGAGCTTCACCGTCCATCGAGTCTGCACTCTTAACAATGTATTTCTCGAGCTTGGTTGGACTGGCAATGCATCCGGTTGGAGTAGTATAAGAGTTAAGTTAGAGACGCTCATATTTCTACCAAAAACTCGGTCAGTTTCCTAAAGTCAGGTGAGAAAGACCAAGTTTTGTTAGATCTAGTTCCTTTAAAAAATTATACAAAAATATGCAGCATTTAAAGCAAACCATCGTTATTTAAAACAAGTAATCCAACCAGGATAAAATATAATCGATGATGCTGCACGGATTAATTGAATAAATTCATTATCTTCAGACTGTGGCGAATTCGACTAGAAAAAATCGGTAGGAAAAAAATCATGCTGATGTCATAAGCCAATGAAAATTTCACACGTGTGCCTCTCATGAAACTCATATTTCACCCTATTTCGACAAATCCTATTGGATACAATAGAAAACGAATAATGGCCAGACATGTCCAGTAAGGTACATGGTGATAATCGCTTCCGATACGCTGTTGCCAGATGGGCGCCATTTTGTCTTTCCGCGTTCCATCCCACCCGGAATTTGTCTACTCATCTAGGAAAAAAGTTGACCCAGTGATGTCATCAAGTCGGTAATTAACCGATATGTGAGTAAGAGTAGACTATAGCTTAACACAAACCCTTCAATCAATAGCTTTGCTACGATGATGATAGTAACTTCTGAATATAGCCATATATAGGCCTATATTTTTTTCTAGAAAGATCCAGAAAAGCGGTCATGGGCCATAGAGCGTAAAACGACGTAACACTCGCGAAACAAATGAGGCATAACAGTATGGGCCCTCTGAGCTGGAAACTATCGGAGATGGATCACATCGAAATCAAAAGAGGACTCGTTACGCCTTTATCGGCTTCTTTGATAGTTGCGCAACAATGTTTTGTATCCACCTTTGCATCTGCCTCCTATACAGTAAAGGAAATAAAAAAGAAAGTAGTCCTGGTTGGTATCCTCGAGTGTGACGAAATGTCCTTGATCCGTTGCATCTTTTTTCATCTCCAACGATTTTACGCTAAAGTCGCTTTCTTTAATCATATTTATTACACACTCGACTTTAAAAAAAAATCCGTTAAAGGACAGTTTCTGTTCATAAATTATGTTAACAATACCTTATATTACTTGTAAAATTCCTTATGTAGTTTCAATTTGCCTAAAATAATCGCAACAATTTTATACTTGTAAATTTAATAAATTATGTTAACAATACCTTATATTACTTGTAAAATTCCTTATGTAGTTTCAATTTGTCTAAAATAATCGTAACAATTTTATACTTGTAAACTTGGAATAAAAAATAAAAATGCAAATCTTTATAATTTGTAACTTATGTTCTATAATTCTAATGCTTTTGTTGTTAAATTATGATTAGTATCAAATATTGTTTTTTAATATGTAAAAATAAATCTAATTGAAATAATAGGTCTAATAAAGACTCAAAATTATTCTAAGAATAAATTATAATATAAAATTTGTTTGAAATTTTAATTGTTTTCGCAGAAAATTTTCTTTCTTTATCATAACTTCGGCAGAGTTTGCGATATTTTATATTAATTTCGCACGAATTTTTGTATATTTTATATTAGATTTTAGTTATATTATTTTATTTAGTTTTGAATAAATTAATTTTCGTACCAGAAAAAAACAACAACAACAACAACAAAAACATTTATGAAATTTTAATCGAAATGATAGTCGATCTAAAAATTTGCATTTTTATTATGAATAAAATATTAATTGTAATAAAAATATCTGCAATGTTTTTATTCTAAAATATAGTTTTATTATTATAACACAATTTTTTTTTTCTCATTCGATATAAATTTATAAATTATTTTTATATTTCTTTAACATCATTTATTGGATAAATTTATCAAAATATAAAAATTTATCATTTCTAAAAATTTTTATTATCATTGATTTTAATATTTTATAATATAACATATCTGTTATAAAGAAAAACCATAGATTTTAACTAATAACATTGTTTAAAATTTATTAACTTCAATTGTGTTCATTAATAATAAGATTAATTTAAATAAAAAAAAATCAAACAGGATCAAATTTAAAGTTTTTCCAAACTTGACTTAACATAGATGTCAGAATTGACATCGCAACCGTTTTAACCATTTGTAAAGAATAAAAGAATCTACCTAATATGTACAAGCGACACAATAAATCAAACCAGGCCCACAACTAAATAAATCAATCAGAGGCAGCATGCACAGCTGTTGCAATATATTCATGAGAAAAAGAGACGACTCGTAATCTGTACCATTGTGATGCAACAGGGTAGTGTTCGGATAAATACTTATGTTTGTCAACAAATTTTCACCGTTTATTATTGACCCAAGACTCATCCATCATTTGACCTGTCCTAACCTTTGCATTCTCTTCCTGTCCCAATTGTGGTTATGCTGATTGATTTCGTTTCTTTTACATTAGAAATAATGTGAATCGAGTTAGAAAAATTCGCAATTCGAAGAGGAAAACTTCCGAACATTGTTGTTATTTTAAATAATTAAATAAGAAATATCTCGGAAATGAATAAATTTATATTTAATAGTATTATTAATTTAAAGAATAAAGTTATTTATCGATTTTATTAATTTTTTAAAACTTTTTAACGTTTTAAAAATCATTTTTTACTTTTTTAAATATATTCTAAATTGTTATTTATCTAAGATTTTTTCATTTAATTGCTGATTCCTTTATAGTATATCCTCTAGGCTATTTTATGTGATTAAACTTAAGATACATTTAATATTAAACACGATTATGATCTTATTTCTCTAATGTAAATACAAAAACTAATATTTCATTAAAAAATACAGTCAAAAATATACTAATAAATAATTTTATTTGTATTTTTACTGTTTAAATGAATATATTTTAATACATCACAAAGAATTTATTTACGATATTAAGAACAGTTTTTTTTTCTCATTCGATATAAATTTATAAATTATTTTTATATTTCTTTAACAGCATTTATCTTTGCTCTCCATTGGATAAATTTAAATCTTAATTGATTTTAAAATCCTTATATAAGAGTTAAAGCTCAATACCTGAGTTATAAATTAATAATAAATAATATTTCGTTTTTTTCCAAATTTTATTACAACATTTAAGTGGAAATTTTTCTTCTTTATTATAACAAAATAAAGTCAACTATCTCTCTATGAACAAAACTCAAGGAACTTAAATGTAAAATGTTTAAGGCCTCTGATAATTGATATGTACTGCATTCTTCATATATAAAAAACATCACCAATTTATTAATGAGAACCATAAAAAATAGTTGAAACATTTGATTTATACACTAGCCATTAAGCTAGAATTTATGTTATCGTTCTTTAGATTAGATTTTTATAATTAAAATTTAATTTACAAGTGAAAAATTAATACAAAGTAGATATTTTTACATATTCCTTTTTTTAGTGGTAAAAAGTCAAAGTAGTTCGGATTTTAGAATATCCTGCGAAGAAGCATCGAATAATTCGACATTTTCAGAAGTACTACATACAATCGGTTCAGAATCGGTGCTAGATGTGCTATTCTTCACAGTGGTGGTGGGTATATGATCAGAGTTAGTTTTTCCTGCTGTGGCACCCGCAGACGTCCTTGAACTCGAACAGGTACGAAGAGTACATCGACAACGATGATCATAATTAATCTCCTTTTTGTACTTGACTCTTCGATTTTGAAACCAAATTTTAACTTGTTTTTCTGATAAATTTAAATACGAAGCTATTTCTATGCGTCGAAGTCGAGATAAATACATGTTTGAAGCGAATTCTCTCTCCAGTTCTAGTAATTGAGTGCTAGTGAAAGCAGTTCGGATTCGTTTGCTGCTTGACATGTCTTCTGGAGAAGATTTACTCGAATTTCCTAAAAAAGTAAAAAGGAGAAACTTAATTTGCACATAATATTTGAATAAACAAAATTATTAAATTATAATAAGATTAAATATTGATGATTACAATAAAACTTTTCTTAAGACTTTATATTCTTTTAAACTTAAAAATATATCTTGTATAAAAACAAACTTAATTTTTTATTTTGTGTGATAAAAGTGATGATATTATTTATGAAAATAACATAATAAAACGTATTTATTTTATTTTTAAAATTTAATAATGTTTAAAAGACTAATAATAATATTAGAAATGATAAAATTTTAAGATAATTTATTTTAAATTGATTTATGTAAAATTAACTTTTAGGTCCATTTCTTTCTCGTTCACTTCTGTACTTTGTATTTAACAAAGAATAAATTCTTAAATTACATATATGTATTTTTGAAGAAAAAAATGCAACATGGCTCTATAAATAAATGATGAAATACTATGAATTGAAATAACCTTACATTAACAGGTCTGATTTTTAATTTTATTGTGCATAATAAAACTTAACCTTTGTTTATTTGACAGAAATTACAGAGATAGAGCAATCAAAAAACACTTCCGAAAAGATTCATAACTCTCTATTTTCGAGAAATATGAATTAATAATGAATCGGCTAGATTAGTTCGAGTTTCTAAACTTTTTTGTAAATTTAAATAAATAAAGGACATTATGACTATGTCGAATGTTTCAAAAATCTCTTGGGAGTAGTCATGTAAAGATTTGGAAATTTTCTAACATTACCAAAAACGCTCATTTACGAAATAATTTTTAATTCACCACAAATTGATTTATTACCTTTAATAAATGTGCATTTTATCGAATGAAGTAGTGAATATTGTATGACTTTGGTTAACCCCATTCACGCAAGCTACTTTGCTCTCCGTCACGCAAAATTTCACGCCGAAATGAGTAACAAGCTGTACCAAACACAATAAAGAGAATAAAATTTTATCAAGGTACTCACCTTTATCATCATAAGAGCTGGATCCTATTTTATTAGATGGATGATGAATGACGTGACGTTCTCTGGAAACTTCCTGTGTTGGCGGAGATGTTTCTCCTGTTGGCAGAGAAGCATAAGGAAATGCACACCTCAAGGCTTGCGATTGGTTAGTTTGATTTCTTCCATTGTTCGAAACCACATTTGTTGTGGTCTGGATACAAATTGGACAGCAGTGAATTCCTAGTCCTTTTTTTAAGTAACAAAGTCCTTGCGGATGAGAGGAACGCTCGAAGAAGTTGTTCTTACGAGGATAAGCAATCCAGGGTGTTCTTAAAGTATTAATAAGTTTAGGTTCTTCAGAAGGATTGCCTAATAGAGAATCCACTAAAAAAGAACGTGACATCCTCCCTTCAATCCTTTAGTATACATAGAAATGGATAAGAATTGTGTTTAGTGTCTCTTCTGCTATACAGTAAAGCTCATCAGCGGTTGGCCAATAGCGATAGGTTTTTCTACAGTGGGTGGAGCTGAATCTACTCGACCTGTATGTAATTGGTTATCACTTTGAAAGCCCGCCTCTCCGTTCGTGTTTAGTATGAATTTTTTTTCCTTTTTTTATCTAAATCCAATCTGATGGGTCCTGTTGTGTGTTTAGTTGTGAACGGATTGTTGTATTATGATACAGGCTTCAACAAAGAAATGTGATCTAGGGCCTGAGGGTGCTTTTACTATTGGGAAAGTTCATCGACAAGCTTTCTAAGGGATTAGGACTTTTTAAAAGGCTTTTCAGTCGAAACTGAAACCGTTAATCCTTGATTTTCTAGTTTTATCTGATTTGTTTTTGATCAGATAAGACTGTTATAGAGATCACAGACTTTTATCTCTCTATTAGGTTGTAAAATAAATATTTCTTTTAAATTTTCTTTAATGCCTAAGCGCAAATTTCGATAGTGAATTTTATATAGTTTTATCTTTCTGTAAAATTGTTTATAGAGAAAATTACATTATAATATTACTTAAAAATTGAAAAAAGTATCTAGAATTATATTTATCTAAAATAATAATTTAATGAGATAAAATAGGTTAAACAATATCAAAATATTAACTTCATTAATATGAATGAAATGAAATTATTTTATTTCATTCATATTATTACTGTCAAATTTCTCTTCCACGACATCTAGCGGCTATTAAAACAACTAAACATTTTAGCAGGCAGGTGAACATGGATCAGGCTGACTAGAATTAATAGTTACGTCACAATAAGGAGTTAGGGGAACTTTCCCCCATTAGTGTCCGACTGAATCCAGGTAAAGAGGAGGATGTACGCCCAACAGAAGCAAACAATAGTCACACGTCGGGGACCTAGACTGCTCCTTTGACCGGCCGCTCGTCTAATGCTGTTCACACGTGGATGAGTGGAGCGTACATCCCATAATACACCGCTTAAACTCATCTCTAGCATAACACGACATGGCATTCGCTATGTGGGTGTCCCTCAACAGATTTTACCATCCTGTTTATTACTGCCAATGCTCCCTTTCAGCATATAGATACCTTTCATATAGATTTCAACATCTATTGTGCCTACTCTCTTCTCCACTTTGAATACTCAGTGCCGCTTTATGCTTTATTTGTTCCGCATAAAGCATTCACTTCCAACTTTTGTTACTCTATATCTTCTCTAGCAGATATTATTTGTAACAGATCTTTAAAAATATTCATAATTTAAGTTATACTACATGTTCTCAACAAAATAATCAAGAATTATGAAAACTGATAACCATATTTTTCATCGCTAAGTTATATCAACTGTAGCTTTTCTGTTATCTTTGAATGAGAATTATAAGAGTGAACAAACGAGAAAATAATCGCATCCTTTCCCATTTTATAAAGTAAGACCAGAAGCTATTTAACCCTCCCCTTTCTAGTAAGGGAAGTTTTGGCCCCAGGGCTCTTTCATTGTTTGTAAGAGGAGGGGATGTAAAAGAGACTTCAAATTTCCGAGCAGGTAATTTGTCAAGAGAGTCAATTTTTGGACTGCTGCGATCCTGCTGTGCACTTGACGAAGAATATCCCAATCACTTTTATGGTGAACACTCGACTTTGACCGGTTTAGGTGACCGAAATGTTGATCATTTGTCATTCCTATGATGACAGCTCGACTCCGTCCTGGTCAATAACGGACTCTACCACGTCAGTTATAACACCCCCGCCTCGACAATGGATGCCAGATGGTCCGTTTAAATGCATTGTGATCAAATAACGGTTATTTGTTGCAAAAGTCTTAATCTCATTCGGAAGGAGGAACTAATATAAGCCGGCTTCAGGTAAACCGAATCTCTCTTTTTAAAGTGTTTTAATAGCTTAATAAAAACGTTAATTGTACTTATAACTAAACAATATTGGATTTATATAAAATGACGACATTTAATTCCACGAACAATTTAGTTAGAGTCCCAAGAGAAAAACACCCGTTCCTACACGCTATCGTTCGAAATTGATGTTTTAGTCTCGACAATCAACTGATT
Organism: Olivierus martensii; assembly: GCA_000484575.1. NCBI lineage: Eukaryota > Metazoa > Arthropoda > Arachnida > Scorpiones > Buthidae > Olivierus > Olivierus martensii. Next base: position 3,256 of record AYEL01050050.1, on the reverse strand, counting down.
TCCACTCTATATTCCCTAGAGCATCCTTTATTAAAAACATTTTCTATTAATTATCCCTAGGCGAAGAAACGTTGAATGACTACTAAAAATACATTTCAACACTTCATTGAACTCGTAGAGAGTTAAATGTCGTTTATAGAGTTATTCTATATATCAACTCTTTCACTTTATACATATTCTTTGAAGATGTTTTATAACTCTTCATCTGTGTTGATACACTATTCTGTTATAGGGTTTTAGCTTAAATTGAAAATATCATAATTTCAATCAAGAATAGGTTAGTTTACTATTCTTGATTGAATCTCTTTTTAACTTCAACCCGAAAGTGTGTAAAGCTATTATGTAACCAAAAACTCTTCTTATGCCAGTTTTCTGCTGAATGTAACTCATAAATTGTACCACTTAAAATTAAACACTCATTTATCGAAACTTAATTTACATCTGTTATATTGTATAGCATTTGTTTAAACAGCAGCTGGCTGTCAGATAACCGATTCGACAAAAGTCAACTTATTCAATTGCATTTAGATTTAACTGATTGTCACCTATTGTACTCTTTTTAAATCTTAAAAGAAAGCATTTTTAACTTTATAATAATTATATCGATTATTCTGATGATAAACTCCCATTGTTTACACTTCCTTTTATTGATATACATATATAATTTAAAAATTTATTATGTATAAATTTTAAATTATCTCGCAGAATTTTAGCTTATATCGTACTGATAAACTAAAACAACATTCATAGATAATAATGCTTTTATAATTATTCTAAAATTAACCGAATCGTTGTAAAGTCACGTCAAATCCAAATTGTCTTTCGCTTCCTATTCGCAGGTTATTAATTTTGCGGTTTTAGTGCAAACAGGAAGTAGATATGGATACAACTTCCTGTACACGTGACTGGCGCCAGAATTGACAAGCCGATAATTGTCATAGATATTTGCCGAATCATATTATTAACTAGCTATACTTTTCCCCCATTTCATTCGAAGACTCTTTTCGTAGAATCGATAGCGGTTTCGGATGAAAGTTGTAACTTATTACAAACATTGTACACGTGCATTTTGCTGATACATTATTAGATAAACTCGAAAACTTTGAAGATAATTTGATAAAAGGTAAGAGATTTATAACAACTTAAATCTTCGGCGAATAACCATGAAAAGTTTCTGAAACTCTCATTTTATGTTTGGGTTGCTCCATTGTCCTTCATATATATTAATTTAGCACGATTCTGTGGGATAGCAGAATAATTACTTAATGACTTGTTTGTTTTAGGGAAGCACGTGGATGTATATAATTTATAGGGCACAGGTAAAAATTTCCCTAATCGATAGACAACATGATTTATTTGGCAATGAGAAACAAATACAAATATTATTATCAGTTTATTAATTTTATTCAAATTTGGCAATCGATTTTATAACTTTAATTTAGAAATTATATCAATAAACGTTTGTCTCTCTAACTTGTTTGTGTTCGTGCAAACGATCTTAGTTTGCAATATAAAATATAAATTAACTCTTTGCTTTTTAAAAATTAAATTTATAATAACTTTAGTTTATATCGATCGGATGGTTTATATTCATAAATTGTGACGATTCATGCATCAATATGGAAGGATCAATGTTGTATAGCAGACCAAACAATCCGAAATAGTCCCTTGGGACCTGCACTATAATTAGCTGATTTAATCCGGTAGAACGTCACTCCCACCCTGATTGAACTTCCTGCAATGTTTCAGTTATGAAAGAAGGATTACAGAGGAAAAAATTCGCTTCTATATGCGGCTCCTCCTTCCTAAATGTTGTTTGCAAAGAACTATAATAGATTTGCTTTGAACAGATTTCTGCCCGTGATATCGCTTTTAACAAATAAGGTTTATTATAGTTAGAAAGCTTGTTGTAAATAAGGTGAAAATTTCATAAATCACCGGTTTTCATTTTAAATTTTGAATTTTAAATCTATCTAATAATTTATTCAATTATTATCTTAAAATTAATGCAAACTGTTGTCAACCATAAGTGTAATTAGTTGGATTTTTATTGGAATTAATTTATTCTGTAAACTACTCTATACAATTAATATAAGTCATGAAACTATTGGTGCTTAATCTTAATAATTTAGTTGTATAAATCTATCAGAATTTGACTACAATGTCTATGAAGTCTGTCCATTTTTGGAATTTAATTCTTTTTATATTATAAAATCTCAGAACGATATAAAAGTAAATTTCAACTTAATGTAATTTTTGATTATTACAGTTCAATATATTGTATTATGCAATTCATTATTACAATTTTAATTATTACAGTTCGTGATAAAGCATTCAATCAATTTTTCAAATAATTAAAAACATTCATCAATTATTGCTGGGCGAGCTTAACAGTATTCGAAAACCAAGCATTGAATTCTCCAAAGAACAGAGTTTATAACTTAAATTATACAATTAACATCTCTTTATAGCATACAATTAACCTTCCCGTCAACTATTGTTATTTGAATTACTGAAAGATCTGAAAATAAAAATTGTATTAATCATTTTGAAATTATCATCAAAAATAATAATTTCAAACAATCGCATTTGAAGTTATATTAATTTTATTTTATATATTCTTCCTGTAAACTAGAACATTGACATATTCTTTCTATATGTTAGGCCTATATATTCTATATATATATATATATATATATATACACACACACATATACACGAAGTAAATTAAAATTCTAAAACTGCATACAGAATTTACGGAAGTTTTGCATAAAATAAAAATTATTGGCTTACATTACAAATTTCATTTTACTCAAACGATTCTCAAACAATATAAAATACAGTATTAGTATTTTGTTAAACAGTAGCATAAAATTTCTATGATTCAGCATTTCAATCATTTATCCATATATTGTTTTGAACTGAAATTTAATATTTAAATGATGTTTGAGAGATAGTATTTATAAAACATTTAAAATGAATATTAATTTATCACAATATGTAGTAGCATCTATTTTCAAACATATTATTATTATTGTTGTTGTTGTTTCAGAGCTACTTTGGCTACTTTTGTTTGTATTAACTTATTTTTAGAAATCGGATTCAATATATCTTATAATATTAATAATAATATATATTTATATATTGTATATTGCAACATATTAGGCTAGTATGTATATTATTTATGGAATCCAGAAACTGAAGTTTATTTTTAATAAAATTAAAAAAAAAATTGTTCTCTTTTTTTATATTATTA
>AYEL01050049.1:0-27102 GCA_000484575.1 Olivierus martensii | reverse complement strand
ATATATATAAAATTTTTAGTTCGATATTAATATTGATTAAATTGTAAATTATAATTTATACATTAATTATTATTATTTTTTAAATTTTAACTCAAATTTTTAGATGTTTCTTCGATAGATGGCACCATATACATGCAAACAGGAAACAGCAAACATTAAACAACATAAAAATTTCCAAAAAAGAAATAATTATATCAATAATTTTTTTCTTAAAAATGTGATGAAAATTATGATAAAATTATTTACTTATTATCAGAAAACTTTTACAGATAATTTAAAGAATTTTTTTAGATAATATCTATCTGATTTTTTAAACGATGATAAAATTAAACTGATAATATTTAATATGGATTTATAATTATAAATAACCTTTAATTTTTTTATAATGTTTCTATATCTTTATCTACTTTTGCGATAGAAAATGCCGTTTATAATCTTCATGATGGATTGACACATCATTCATGTCAACGTCATTCCACTGTAAGACTTAATCAGGTAAAAGTGATGCGTCACTGTTACCATTCTCTTTCAACCTAACTCTGTTTGACATTCCACAAACTTTAATTTTCTTTTTCTTTATTTTTGCATATTTCCTTCCTCCTTTCTTTCCTGTGATAACATCACGCACAAAAAAAAACAAAAAAAAAAAATCTCTGCAACATCAAAAGTGAAGACGGAATTTTGTTACACGAAATTTATTTTTCTATGGTTAACCAAACTCGAATGATTTTAAGAAACTATCTAAAATTCCCAATTGGCTCCTTTAATGCATTTTCATCTATTTATAGCACTATAAATCTTTATTTTATTTTTTTTTACTTTTCTGACAGGAATTCTTTTACTTCGTAACCTTAAAAGATTGAAGAAGAAAGACTGTAAGATTCTTCAAGTGTATCAGGAATATTCCTTAAAATCTTGTACTTTCTCATCAGAATGACTTAACAGTTGAAAAAAAGATCGATGAGAATCGATGAAAAGACAAGAGGATAGCTGTAAAGCAGCATCAAACGTTGCTCTGGGCTATCTCTCCCTTTAACACTCCCATCATATAACCACAGGATATATATATATCTCTCTTTGCTTTTTTGGCTGCATTTTTTTACAACCACCTTGGCATGATATCATCCTGTCCATTCTAAAAATACCAAAAAGTTAGATAACTTGCATTTCCTTATTAAATATTTTCGCTATTAAAAAGAGGTTCTTTGCCCTTCTACGAATTTCATTCCATTAAGTGAAGTAACATTTTATTAAAACAAAACATTCTTCTGTCCTTAATGTTTAAATAATTGCTAAATTGTCTAACATATAACGCTATTAATAGGGATTTTTTTTTAAATTAAAAATCTTGGTCTAGTTTCCAAATTTATCGATAGAAATGTAATTAAATTTACGTAATTCGCAGTCAAAATTTTCCACTCGGGCATTAAATCAACTAAATTTAAAGGGAATTTAGTTTTGATACTAAAATAAGAAATTATTTAAATATTAAATAATATTAAAAGTGGAAATTTATTTATATGATGATAAACACACATTTTAAAGAACATTAACCTCATTACAAACAAAATTGAAACTCAAAACTGCCCTTTTAATGCATTAAAGCAATAAAATGATGATAATTATTTAAAGGTTAGAGTCCATATTTTATATTAAAATAACAGAAAATGTTTAAGTGATATTAAAATCCTAATTCTTTTTTATTTATTATTAAAATCATAAAATTTTTAAACAATTAAACATGAATGTGAAAATATATAAAAGTGAAATTTTATTGAAATAATAAAATATAAATTTTATATAACTTTTAACAACAGAGACCAAGTTAAATTTTAAGTTTTTATTTAGCCTATTTCTAAAGGATTATCATTTAAAAAATATATTATTTTAGGTTATTTTATTATATAAAAGTGTTAAAATTTTAGCGATTTACTGGTAAGTTTTTGAAATTTGAAAGTTCTTTCTTTTTATTCTTTTTGAAAAAAATAAAACTCTTGTAAGAAGTTTAAAGTAGATCACAATGAGTTCATTGAGTTAAGAAGTCCTTATTTTCTATACTGAGAAGTAAAATGTCAAGGACAATTTTGCTTCAGCCACAAAATGAAGGAAAACAAAAATCTTGCGGATAAAAAATAAAAGTGGAAACTTTACCCAAACAGAAGTTTTTCTTTCTCTTCTCGAAGATCAATAAAGGTAAAAAATACATATAGTCTATATAAAAATAAATAAATAAATGATAAAAATTAAAACTTATGTTATAAATAAATAAAGCTCGTTCGTGATTAAAAAAAAAATCTATACATTTTAAAATTTTCATAAAATAATTGCAGAATTAAGAAATTTAAACTTTAAATAAATCTGGCCAAATGTATTGGGATAGAATGTGCTGAATCGGGTGATATGGAGATGAAAAATGGGAAAATGCAGACAACGAAAGAAGAATGTTTAATAAGTTGTCTGAAAGGAATTCAAAACTATAACATTTAGAAAAATTCAAGATTTGACACAAATTCCTCTTAAAATCCATTATTTGATGACTCCTTAAAATAAACAGGAAAATTATTTTACTCCATCTTCATTTATCAGTAATAAATTTAAATTTCTAAACTAAAATTTGTTAATAATGAATAATTAATAAGGAAGGAAAAAACTAACGTATAATCTGCAACGTAGAATTTTAAATTAATTTAGTAATTATTCATATTATTAAAGTTTTCATTTAGCTTTTTTTCCTTTTTTTTATTTTGTTTACCCTCTTTAAGAGGTACAGTATATGCTTTACTTAAGCTTCGGAGGAAATTTTTATAATTAAATTAAATTGCTAACTGCTGAAAATTTATTTTTAACGTAAATATTGTAAATATAAGGCATTAATATGTGAACTCTAAATATTGTACGTGATGATATTATAGATGAAAATGAGATGCAAGCTTATAATACTGGAATTTAGAAAGAAAAATATTATCTTATTTTACACATAGAAAGTCAAAATCTTGCAGAACTGTATTACAGTTGTAATCGTTTATTGAACAAGAAGAGCAAAAACATAAAAACTGTAATATTGAGTATTTATTTGACATTTTTATCCGACCAAACGTTCAAAAAGATAAGGAAAATTATAAGAGAGAGAAACCGTTGGGTGCTGTAAATAACAACTTCTGATTAAAACTGACATTCGCACGAGTTTATGGAAATAATTACTTTTCCGAGGTAAAAAAAAGACATTAAAAATCTTTTACGACAGATTTTCTGTATCGAGCACATTCTTATCGAGTCAACAGATGGCGGCACGAGCGTTTTGCAGACTACATGGTTCTTGGCAGGAGTTGGTGTCAGTCTGACTGTGATGTGACCCGGGGCCCTGGCAGGCTGTTAACTCACGACGCACAAGGTTCAGAAAGTGGGTTGAACAACATAACACGATTACGGAAGGCGTCTCTAGTTATGGAATCTCACTAGATCGAATCGCGTCATTAGCTCCCCCGCGAAATGCCTGTCCTTGAGAAGTGTTGGACCCCATTTCTACGTTACTCATGGACCAACGTCAAGTACGGCAGTTATTATGCAGCGACATACATGGTTGTGAGTAGTACCTGTTTGTTTTCTTTGTTCATACGGGTTTGACTCTTTCTACCTCTACCTTTTTTTACCTGTCACCTATTTATACAGTATGTTTTAAAGTGTATGTTTCGTAACTACATTTCCTTTGTTAGTTTTGTTATAAGAAAGAATGCGTCTGAGCCATTTGGATGTCTACCAATTATAAGCCCCGCTGTTATAGGAATGCATCTTATTGCCTCGGGGTGAGAATTACCTTGAATAGGATTGGGAGCTGTTCCCTCCGTAGGAGCAACCAAGCGGAACTTATATTTATTCTTAAGTGAAAGTGGCGCAAATCGCGTTATCCAAACTTTTCTTCGCTCTATAAATGCCTAATGGACTCGTGAGTTAACTGGTTAACGGTTCTAACTGCACCTTTAACCAATACATGCTCGATCGTGATAAAGAGGAGGTAAACATCTGAAGGGCCTGCTTTGGGGATGAATCTGCATTGCAGCCTCGATAGCTCGAGGGTTGCACTCAATTACCATAGGGGACTGTTGGGACTTTAATTAATCCATGATCTGCAGTTCAGATAAGTAGTTAGCATGCGTGAAATGTTATCGAATTCGGACAGCAAACAGCTGATCGTTCTGATAAATTGCAAACATTTTTACTTTTTTTTATCACTTTCTGCTCACACTAGACAAACTTTTAATTGGTTAATTTAACGAATTTGAAACTTTGAACGTTCAAAGGAGAAAATAATTAACTAACTGCAAAAGAAAGTTAGATAACATTAAGGAAGAGTCTGTTTCGTTCCGAATTTCAATTCTTATTGTTTTCCAAGACAATTGCTGGAGCAGGTGTAGATGTCACCAAACCCCATCGATCTAGATGTCCCCATACTTTGGATATGTGCCAGAGATGTGCGAGTTTGGCATTCAAACTATCAAAAGCACTTTCTGTCAAAAGAAACCCAATTTTGTTTATTTACTCGTCGTTCAAATTCCGATCAAGTGAGCGAACTACATGGATCTTTAAAGGGGACAAAACGACGCGCGGGGATGATATACGTCTCACTAACTATACTCCGATTGGTCAAAACTTCCCAAGAACGTCCGTCACGTTATTCAGAAAACGTTACGGAATTTTTAATATATTTTTAACGTTTTTTTTCTTCTAAAGAGATATTAAAATTCCAAAAGAAATCTATTAAAACGACTATACGATTCATTAAATTTTAAGACATTGTGCATTGTTTAATAGAACTTAAGCTGCTTTTATCGCTCTAGCTTTAAGAAGCAACAATTTTAAACAAAACCAATTTCTAAAGAAGAGCTTAGTAATGTTATATGTAAATTAGAAACCGCAACAACTCCAAGAATTTAATTAACTTCGACTTTTGTAAATTTTTTTTGCCTTTCTTTTCTTAATCAGCTTTACCTGTCACAGCAATTTACTTCATTTTTGCATAGTTTTCTCCCTGTCTTGTTTAGATTTCTGAATTTAAATTGACAGAACAACTTTCTTATCTTTTTCTCTTTTTTTTTCCTATTAATTCGTTTTAATAGAATTGGAAATACTTAGTATCAGTTTTAAAAATATATACAGTATGTAAAAAAAAAAGTAAAATTGACATTAATCGTTAAAGAGATTGATTATTTATTCAATAGTTTACTTCTTAATTCAAATTTAAAGAAGTAATGAACGTTTAAATGATCTTTCAATTCATCAGAAGTTAAAATGATGAAAGTCCACGTAATAAGTCATAAACCTTAATTTAAAAATGCAAATTTGTATTTTTTTTTCTTTCAAAATTCCTATCAAGATGATGATTTAGTTTCCACCTTTTTCAAAATTTCGTTTGCTTTAAGAGATTTTTACAGCACGAATTTTTCTATTATTCGGTTAAATTAAGTTGAGAGAAAATACTTATTCTGCTGATGAGAATAACATACTTTCAGTTTCTGTTAAAGAAAGTAGCTGTTAGTCTATCTGTTGTTGGGTTGCAGTGAAAACAGTACTCAGGGGAGGAGTTTTATGTAAAATAGGAGGAAAGAAACAGGTCAGATTTGATCAAACTTTCATTTTACACGCAATAAACACATCGCTCTATAAATAAATCTGCATATAGAATTCTACTTAAATTAATTGAAAAAATAGTATTTCGACATTTTATAGGTGAAAGATTTTGTTTATTTGTGGTGCACATCTGGAAAATCTCATTCTGGTATTAAAGTTGGATCAACCACGATTGTAATCTCGTTTACTGTTTGGATAATTAATTGAGGATTAATCAATCATTTTAAAGTGCTTTGGCATTTTTATTTTTATAAGTTTTACTCGATATTTTTGTTTGATTTTTCGATCGGGAGAACAGATTTTAATAAACGATTTACAATTCTAAAATATCTGTTTATTTAGGTCAAAGCGGAGGTGTTTAAAATACAAAAAAAGTGATAAATTCTATAAAATATTACAATTTTTATCATGTTTAAATGATAATAAATCAAGCTATTCTAAAACTGGAGATTAAATTTGTATCAATTTTTGTTAATGCTTCTTTCTACTATCTTCAATAACTTACAGACAAATGTAGTAAAAAGTGTTTTTTTCTTTCCTCTTTTTGTTAATGCTTCTTTCTACTATCTTCAATAACTTACAGACAAATGTAGTAAAAAGTTTTTTTTTTCTTTCCTTTTTATGTTTTCTTTTAATGTATTAAAATGGCAAAAGACTGCGATTAAAGGAAGGGGGAGAAAAAAGATAAAAATCGATTCATTCGAGTTCTCAAAATGAAAACATTTCATTTAATAGATGAAGAATAACGCGAATTTTTGATATTTTTTATGATCTACTTATACTTTAAAAGAAATCATTTACTGTTACAGTAATAAATAGTCTAGCATATGTTCCACGCTGAATTTTTTCCGAAAATATCGTTTTATAAACGTAAATGCATTTTAATATGAAATAGATGTTGCTTTAGGTGCATAACTATAATAAATAGTTTGAATTAAAAAATATTTTAAAAATAAAATTTAAAAACTAGAAAATTCAAGAGTTAACATTCTTATCTTATCATTTTACTGCTGAGAAGAAATAAATGCAGCAAGTTACAATTAACTGCCATAAATACTTAAAGAAGGTGACAGTTAATTGTAACTTTTATCTGAATTATTAATTATCCAAGCATCTTTGTCTAGAACAGAATGGAGATTTCTATTATTGAATTTTAATTAATTACAACTTTTATTCTTTATATAGTCTCGTCTTTATCATGCTAAATATAAACAGCAACAGTTCTGCAAATCGTATGACACAAATTACATATTCTCAAGATTTTCTGAACGTTTATTTCTATGTTGGAGCAAGAAAACTGTTTTCCGACTCTCCATTCCGTTAGTTTTGGTTGAAATTTAATTACTGGCCCATTTTATGAATAATTTTCTCATTTTAAACGGTGGAAATCCGGTATTTAATAAAATACAATTTTCGACAGGATTTATCAAACGAGGCAATTATCTTATCAAAACCGAGATCGCTAATGTGCTTATTTTATTAATTGATAAGAAATTCTTCCGTAAGGAATTAAGGAAAGATATAATGAGAATAATAAAACACGTTAACGACTCGAAATTGCAGCGAAATTTTTTAATTCGTAAATATTCTTTGTTCTTTTTTTCATCTCAATCTCGTAAACAAATGATTCTGTGTTTGACTTGCAAAATTAGTTTCGTTGTTTTAAAACATTGCAAAATTTATATTAATTAATAATGTTGGGGGGAAAACCATGTCTTCTTGTTAATCTGTTTTATATAAGTGTTGCTCTCCTTAATTGTTTTCTTGTCTTTCATTTGTCAATGCATCATTTTGTGCGTCATTTAACTTTGTCGAGCCACCGACTAACTGTTCGACAATCTTTTTAGTACTAAAGAATCCATTATCTGTATAGCAAAGATTAATGAAGTCAATAGATAAAAGATCGCTTTATTACTTCGAAATATGTGCAAGGTGCCCTTAACTAATTTTGAATAATGACTTGCATAAGAAAAATGAATGAAGAAAGTTTTTCCAGTCAATTATTTATAATTTATCTTAAATAAAAATATTTAAAAATACATAAATAATATTTGCAATCTCAGTTGATTATTTTGTTATAAAAACTATACAATCGATATAAGAATCTGAATATATTTATTTTTAACAATATCCGATTGGCTATTGCTCAAAAATAAAATTTAAAACTAAGATGACTTATTGGTTGAACTGACTGATTTAAAAGTTTATTATCCAATTAGCGTATGAGAAAATGAGTACGTGTCTTTTATCAATCGTTCTATTGGTTAATTGTATTAAACTGAATTTCAAAATACAGTATAATCATTTTATTTATGATTTGCTTTTAAATTACTTTTTTTGTTGTTTGAAATCGACTTAAATTAAGGATTTGTAAAGGGGCTATTAAAATCTTGTCTTTAAATTTTTAGTAATCAATTGACTAATTATTAACGATTTAAAGACAATTAAGGTTCGTCTACTGATCAAAACCCTAAGGAATAACTTAATTTTAGAAGCGATTTTCAAGATATCTTACAAAATTGATTTTTCTCTGTTTCTTCGTCTATTTAAGTAAATAAACGTTGATCCAGTCTTTCCCATGTCTTTTTAAACTTTCAAAAAGATCGTTAACATAAAAGGCGAGATTAAGCTTTAAATTTCACCTTAAAACTAGAAAAGATAAATCGCTGTTGTTTCGGCTTCAAGCCTTCGAAATCCTTAAAGAAAAAAAAGACGGATATCCAAAGTAAGCATTTTTCCCCGTATATTTAGTAGAAAACATATCTGTATACGACGCATCTTTCTCTATTCCTAAACAGCTCATGATAAATTACCCACCTATCGTAAACGTAAGGGAAAGCATGAAAAAAATAAAGCTAAAAAATGCAGCTGGAAAAAAAAAGGCAATTTAAGAACATTTCTACAGATAAAAAGACGTAACATATCCATCCTTCGATCTCCTTTAATTGATGTATTTCTTTTACGCTCTTGCGATCCGAAACATATGGTGTTCGCTCCAACAACCATACCCTATAACAGAACCGAGGTGTCACGTTTGTTTTTATTTCGATAAAAAAAAAAAAAAGCCAAAAATCTAGAGAACGCACGAAATCGAAAAGCGATACTTGCAATTCTCTTATACTTTCCTTCAGTAATTTTCTTCAAAAATTGCTTTTAAATTATAGACTTTGTTATGCTCACACAGAAAAAAAAGAATAAAAAAGATTGATAATTAATATTCTGGTTTATTTATCACGTTTTATAGTACTTTTTGCGCTATACTTAAGTTGCTGACGAATTATTTTTACTGTTGGCACCTCATCGATCGGATCTATATTAAAAAAAATCAGAAAAAATATTCAGAGCTGACTTAGAGAAATATTACGTGGAAAAAAAAAAGAAATAGGAAACTGTACAGTTTTTCTTTTCTTCTTCTAAATGGATATTGCAAAAAGCAAACGTTTAAATGGAAATATTTCTTGACACAAAATACCTCGAAGTGACAGAAACGTTGTAGACTGTCTACATATATTTTAAAAAAAATAATTTTTTTATGCATTTATTACATTTTATATTTGACGTTCTTCAACAAGAGAAGACATTTTTCTTACAGTGCAATATACTGTAATAATCTTATTTATGGAACCGAATATATGTTGTTTACAGTCTAAAAATTGAATTGATAATAATAACGTTAAAAATTGATGCAGACTTACATTTTCTAAATGACAATAACAGCAACACAGCTTCGTATTATATTAAGAATCATGTTCATGTTAATTATAAATTTTTTAATTAACTTTATTAATATAAAAGGTGGATTTGTAACCGTTTAAACTTACAAATTCTAAGATGTTTGGGATATAAATAGCATTAAGAGAAGTTATCAGTGAAGATGATGTAGGCAAGAAGGCGACAAGACAGGCCATCTTCTATTCCTGTCCATAGGGAGGACGCCTATCTCTCTAGGGTCGAATTTTTCTTTTCTGAAGGAAACTGACTCATCGATCTTTCAATCACGTGATTTTTCCGAGGATGTAGCGACTATTTAACCTTTCTTCTTCCTACTATATTCAGAAACATTTTTTTGAGTATACACAATATATCAATGTTGGAAGAAGAAAAAAAAGAAAGTAAAATTTACGATTAATCTTACTAAACTTCCGGAATTTTTTTATTTTTTTAAATAAATATCTAGTGGTTAAAAAAACATAATAAACCATTGGGAAGTAAACCAATTACCTTTAACCATAACTGAACTCAGTTTAATTTGCTCGAAGACGACAGCATTTAGGCCTTTATGATAAGAAATGTCACGATAAAGAAAAATCGTATGATAAAAGATGTCCATATAAATCGACTACTTATGAATCAAAAGGTTTCTTAAAGCTCCAATAAACAAAGAAAAAAAGTTGGATATGGAAAATATTCTTGCACATAAAGAATCTTTATAGTGCTGGATCATATTAGAACAAATTACTAAAAGCATAAATTTTTAATTTTACTTGATTAATCCTCAGATAAATAATCTTATTCGTTAAACCAGCAAAATGTATAAGAATTCTTAAGAATTTTCTCTCCTATATCTTAGAAGATTTCAAAATTAAACAGATGATTTGTGTGCAGTTTCATTCACTCACTAACAATATTTGACCCTACATCAGGAATTATTCGAGCGTGATACTTAATAGCCTTCATGTTGAATTTAAATATGGCAATCTGCTAGCCCATCTAATAAATGCTAGTAGAGGCAAATAGGAGAAAAAAAAATTACCATTCGAGCCTTTATAGTGAAAACTGCTTGGAATTCCATTCGTGATTTGCGCCCTATAAAGCAATTTCAAAGATGCATACGAATGTTCTAATAAGAACAAATTTTAAAGTTTTATTTTCGATTTTTGTACTGCTTTAATATTGTTGAATACTGCTTGTGTTGATCCCAAAGTTTCCCAGTCTCTGCTCCTCTTCACAGTTTAATTGCCCTTTGCTACCGGCTATTTGTTTTCTCTTGAACTTTATCATAATTAAAAGAATACTTTCTGGTTTACAAATAAATTTTTCATAAATTTAGTGAATGCTTATGTATATAAATTACATTTCACACAGTGAATGTTTATGTATACATTTCATCCTCTGTCACAAAAGTTGTCAAGAGATTGGGAGTAACAACTTGAATTCCATCTTTGGCCTAAATCCTACCTGTCTAAAGTTAAAAGATGCTATTAGTCATCCTACCAAATGTTGCAAATCGATTTTTCTTACTATACAAATACTCCTTTATGCATTTAGAGTGTCACACGCTGCTGACAAAGATTTATCAGTCATGATCTGAATTCGTTTTATCCGTTTGATTCTAACAGAAAAATGTTATTATACAACAGGAATTTCACTTAAAAAGTTACACGATTAGCAATATTCATCGAATATAACAGCCTTCAAGATATTTTTTATTATGTCTTTTTTTATACTATTAAACAGTTTCGAAATTTGATTATGTGTCCGCTTTCTGCAATTTCGGTAAAATTATATCTAAAACATTTGCCGTTATCTGATAATTCGTGGTGATATAAAAATTCTAAACTGATAAACTTATCGCAACACTATCTCTATTTAGGAATTTTGGGTCAATCCCAAAGAAGTAAATGGTTTTACTACTAATATATTTTACTGTAATAACTACACTCGATAGAAAACTACTTTGATATTCTTCTGAAAGGATATTCTGCCATAAATTATATTGCAAAGTGGGTTTTTACTGCGTCATCTGCCGTTAATTTGTTTTAGATAATGGTATCAGTGTAAAAAATCTCTGTATATTTATCCATATATACTATTTCCCTATCTTTGTAAACCGTCTAAATTTCCCCATAACAATTTTGTAGAATTCTCTTAACCCATATCTACATTCCTTCTGTCTCTGCAATATATTTTCATATTTCCCTATATCGTTCTTTTTTATTATTGTTATAAAATTTTTGAGAATATTTTGTATTTCTAATTTTTTAGAAAAATATAAAGAAAATATTTTTTAGTCTTCCAAAATTTCTCTATATTTTTATGATATTCTCTATTTCCTATTTTTTAAATTTTATCATATTTTCTTTCTAAATTATTTTTGTGCATAAAATTTTTTCTTTCTATATATAATTTAATTTATAAAATTAAATCAACTGGCATGTTCTTAAATAAAATGTTTTTGAAAATCCTATAAAAATCCTGTTTTTCTCCAAACATGTTGGAAAATATTTCTATAAAATATAGATGGATATATAATAAGTATAAGGATATTTCATCATTTTGCTATATTCTAGATTATATTTATAATAAGTATGGTCGAGATGTATAAAAATTAAATGTTATATAAGTTTACATTGTTAATAAAATCCCTATTTTCTGTCTTATTATTATAAATCCAATACTGTATTTGTATGTAAAATACTGTAGCAGAGAACTTTTGTAAATCCAGAAATAAAACACTCAAGTACGTAAATGGGAATTAATCCAAAAGTACCGAGGGATTTTGTCGAATTTTCATTTGGTTAATAGCACAACGTTCTACTAAAGTGGACAAAATCCAAACTTTGTAACTTTTACCTTACCTCGATGATTTAAGCGATGATATCGTCACTTCCTTTTACAACCTCCAGTCTTAACTAGACGACATTTATGTGAGAGTTTATTAAGCGTACTATATGATTTCCTGGTATCTCTTCCTGTTTTCAGCTATTTCCCACCAAAAATGAGATAGTGCAGTTTGGATGACGAGAACCCGTTGGCGGATATAGTAAGTTGGTTATTTATTATGTCGGATGCTGTGCCGCAGCCCCGTCTATTTACACAGTGGAGCCGAAATACAATAAGTTATGTCGTGACGACTCGTGTTTACTTGAAATATGTACTTCTTTATTGTTAATACCCGATAAGAATCCAATAAAAGTAATATAAAAAAAAAAATAAATAAACCTCCCTAAGTAATAAGAATCGGAATTTTCTTTTTTACTTATATCGGGAATTTTATCGAATACAACTTTATTTTCTAGAACGCAAAATTTATCATAAATAATCCAACATAAGACGTGTTGAGAGTCGTAAATAGTCTCATCCAAAATCCCCAAATTGATCTAAAATGATTTCTGAAGCGACTTTTTTTCCCCAAAAATATAAAATGTTTTGTATACTGAATTTTCCAATCCGATTAAGTAAATTTGAAGAAGAAAAAGAAAAAGTTGAAGACGATTTTATATTTAAAAATTCTAAAGATTATAGTATATTTGTATATAAATTTTATTTTCCTCTCTATTTTTGATATCTCACCAATAACAAAATACGATTTATTTGATTTTTTCAAATAAATTGGTGTGTTTTGGAACTTTCTTTAGACCTCTAATCGTCTTGTTCAATCTAATCAACTCGCCAACAACAAGACTCGAGTCTCCAGACACTAACCTTTGCAGCAGTCAATTTGCTTCTACCATTTCAGTCGATCCACTAGAGAAGAAGACGATTTAGAAACTTCACTCCAAATCTTGCTTTAGTGTGGTCACTGTAACTAACAGTCCCCTTGAGCTTCAGTTTTAAGATTTTAGGTATTAAGACGACTTCACAGATTTACTATTTTTTGAAACTGTAAATATCGACACTTTCCCAATAACAGCAGTAAAGGTCAAAAGATCTTTAACTGCTGTGCAAACAGTGTTTGTCTTATTTTACTTTTCCTCAAACATTACGTCGTGGAAATAATAATCAATAGGTCTACAAGTGGTAGATTTCGCTAGATATTACTGAACATTATACAGGAAAATTTTATTATCTATTTACACCTTATTTATTAAATAATAGAAGCAGAACTCTCGTTCTAAGAAGATGAGTTGTATAACGCTTCTATGGCGTGTTTTTTTTGTCCTTGGGTCGACCGATTATAGTTTATATATATACGTTACTTCAGTGAAAATTCTGGCTTAGTCACTTTCAAGGACATAATATCAATCTTAGAAAGTACTATGTTGAAAATTCATTCTAAAAAAATAAAAACATTGATAACAAATTTGCTTAAGTTAAAGTACTTTTAATTATTGCATTATTTTCTTAATAATTTGGCATATTTATCTTAAAAACTTGTATATTGTTTACAATGAAGCAGCTGTATGCTGAGTAGGTCAAGGACCCGATTTTTCTTCTCTATACGAGTGATTGCACTTGTTCCTGACAGGTGGTAAGTGAAGTTAATAAATGTTGCGGCTACGAAGAATGAGAAATCTAAACTGCGGTGACGGAACCTCGCTTTTAACTAAATAAAATATTAAATGATCATAAAAATAATATACTTCGTTATTTTCTCTGAATGTTTCTCCATGAAATGGCACTTATTGACTGTAGGTTGACCCGAACTAACTACAAACGTTATATTTAATACATCTGTAGTATGTTACCAAGGTAACAAATATAACGGGAATAATGTATCACGCACACCTATATTAACACACTGAGCGACTTATCGTTCCCAGCTTTACTATTTCATTATAATTGAGCAGTTAGATTAATTTTGAGGTAACACAAAAATCTACTTCTCCTTAATTAAAAAAGAAAAAACCATTCATGCTGTTTGTTTCTTCTAAAGCAGCATAAAGTTATCATATTCTTTCGTTTTATATATAATTTAAACGTAATATTATTTAGGTAACATTTATCGATTTATTGAATGTTACTAAAGCAAGCTTGACCTATACATTCAGGAGACTTTACTTTTTTTTTTAGTCTAAATTATCATAATATAGGCCCTATATTATTCTAGGTTTTTATTTACATGCATTTGGATGTTAAGCAATTTTTGACAGGAAATTTTCTACTATATTTTTATTTAAATTTACACTTTCTTTAATTCATTGTTAAGAACTTTTTTATATAATCTTATAATACGCATGCTTACGGATATTTTTGTTTGAGATAATGATTATTCTTCTATTAATTTTATTAAATTTATCCTTAATGAAAATCTGTTTAATATTTCGTATTAATCTTATTATAAACAAACATTACGATTTAATCATTAAAATAAAACTAGATCAATATATTCAGGTTATTAATTTTTATGTTTCCCGAATGTAAAAGTGTATATCAGATTATAATTAAAATGCATTACAATTAAAATTTTAAATTTGGTAGTTAAAATGTTGTCATTATCTTTTCTTTCGGAATATTTGAATAAATAGGACAGTAATGACGAATGGTTCGTCGTTAAAACTAAAATTAGTGAATTTATAAACTTTTCAGCATTCTTAATAAAAGAAAAAGCTTTGATTTATATGCATTATTTTAATTTAATCTTGAAATTTTATTTCGAGTGTTGTGGCATAAAGAAATAAACGAGTAAACAAACAAACAAGATCATACCATTTAAAAGCAGATTAAATAATCTTTTATGTTTTTATGAACATATAACAAAAAGAAAAATAAAATAATAGCTTAAAACACAATATTTATGATTATAAAAAATGAAAAAACACGACTGAGTAATCCACGGACTAGTAAGAGAATAAAATTAGATTTTTGTTTATTTAGTTTGCTGTTTGTTTTTAATACTGTATACTGTATATATATTATATATATACATATATATATAATGCATAACATTTTAAAATGATATTTTGTTAAGTTTTTTAAGATGTAAACAGATAATAGAGAAGGGAAATGTGACTTTTTTTAAATTAAAACTCAAAAATAAAAATTAGAACATCAGCAGCAAAACAGTGTCTTGAATTCTGGGACTTTGGTCAATAGAAACTACTCAGTCTTGCGTCATATTTCCTTTCCTTTTCTATTCCACTCTTTTTTTTTTTTTTTTTTTTTTTTTTTTTTTTTTTTTTTTTTTTTTTTTTTTTTTTTTTTTTTACTTTCACAGAAAAAATCGGAAGTGGAATAGGCATCAAAAAATAAAGGACATAAATAAAAAAAAAACATTAACACTTCCGACGGATGTAAGGTTTGTCGGTTATGCTCTCTGTTGCTTTCTATTATCGAAAAGTCGAATTATGGTTACAAATTGTTACGCTTTTATCATATTAAAGCTTCCATTTTTTTTAACATTTCGTGGATCGATAATTGTTATGGAATATTTAATAACAGATGGCGCCACGTGAGTTAATTCAAATTAAAAATTTTTTTCCTATTCAGGTTTTCCATTTCGCATTTTTGATATACGCCCTCTACGTTATTTGCGATGGACAAACAACGTTTTTCGGACCTTATTTTAATCAAGATAAAATAGGTAAGTTAAAAAATATATATATCATCATGATCACTAACAGATATAACTAATAAAATTAATATTTTGGTGAACACTATCATTTAAAAAATTTTTCTTGTTACGATGCAGTCTATAATATATAGTTTTAGACTTGGTTTTGATGCAATTACGGTTATTTTCATCTTTGATAGCATCTTTCTTTCGATTTTTATCGATTTTTTGCTTGGAAAACGGATAGCACCCATAACTTAAATTGAAACACTATTATTAATTAACTGAAGAGTTATTTTCTATTTAATCGTAATTTATCCCCTCATAAAGTTTAGTTTTTTTTTTTTTAATCCCAAAGAAATTTGTCTTAGTTGATTCTTAAGGAAATAATTTAACAAAAATAAAGATCGTTGAAACGGAATTCAAAATTTCTTCATTTTTATCCTTTTTGTTTTAAAAAATTTTTTGTCAAAATCTTTCAAACTAAGGATTTTTTAAATCTGTCATTTGGAAAATTTTTGTAAAAAATTTTGACGTTTTTTTATAAAATTAACAATTGATATAAGTTGATATTTAATTTAAAAAGTATATATATTTAGCTAATTGATTTTTTCTTCGTTTAAAAAAAAATTGGACATCTTTCAAAGTTGAATTGTATTTTAGTTTTTTCAAACAAATATTTTTTTTTAATTAATAATTAATAGAAGTTAAATATTTACTTGGATCCTTCAATCACGAAAATGTGGGGAAAAATAGTTTGTATCTTGTAAGATAAAATCTCTAGAGATTTAGAGTCTCTTTAAAGATTAAAGGAAAACTCTGTCGTGTCTTTTATGACAAGAAAAGCAAAAGGAATTGTCATAAAACAAGTGTAATACTAAAATTTCTTGTTATAAACAGTTATAAAATTCAAAACTTAATATGCTCCTCAAAAAATTTTTAATAATTAACATTTATTAGAATTTATTAAAACGACGATCTCAGAATCTCATCTTATTATTAAAAAATATTCTTATATTGTTAATTTTTATAATTGGAATATTTAAAAATTTAATTTATGGAATGAATTAAATTTTAAAAAAAAAATAATTTTATTAAAACCGATTAAATTATCAATTTTAATAACCATGTCAAATTATTAAAGTATTATTTTTAATTTTCAAAATGAAGAGAAGAGAGCGGAAAATCTAACTTTCTTGCTTAATTAGCACTTTGACCTAATTAATACATGCGAAAATTTTAATTATTTTTCGCAATAAAACAAATTATTTTATCGATTTTTCTCTTGCGTGTATAAAATTTAAGCTAACTTCGTTATTAATAATTTTTAATTATTATAGAAAAACTATTATAAAAGTAAAAATTCTGGCTATAAGCTTGACTCAAATTATGCACTGTTTTAAGATGAGAAACAAGAAGGAAAATGCGACAATCTTCTTACTTTTGGGGATTATCAGGAATAACACAATTTCTTTTTTTTTTCTTAGGAAGTCAAGCTGTTTCCATCTTCACTATTGTCTTCAGCGGTTGCCTTCTATTATTTACTGCAGTCTTAGCTTATGCAGTGAAGAAAGTAAGTTTTATTAAGAGAAAAATAAATAGATTATTTATTAATTCGAATATTACTTAACTTGTAACTTTAATAAACTATAATAACATTAAATAAACATCTAAAAAATAATTTTTTGTTATATACATTACATGCATTTATATGATGCAATTTTTCAATTACTAGCTAGATTTTTAATAAGATATGTAATTATATTCCATGCATAATGATATTATTCAATTCAGAAGAATATCCAGAGCTTGACGACTACTCTCCAGACACGCTCTGTTTTCCATTAAAAGTTATTCGTTATTCAAATGGTTGCACGTGTCAAGAGAAACGAGTAAATATGATAAAATAATTACTGTGTAATTTTGCGAAAATGAGTAGTGTTGAGAAAATCAGCAAATTCGATAAAATTTTAGAATGATTTCGTGTTCTCTTCTTTGGAAAATGAATCTCTAGAAACACTACATCGTAAGAGAATTGAACTCCAAACATGGCTAAGGGAATTTGAACATCTAAAGCTGATCTAAAGAGACTAAACGTTATGGGAGATAGAACTTCAAAGCGGGACTAAATCGTAAAAGATTTTACTTAGAAATTAAATTAATTATAGTTAATAAATTTTTTTATAAAATTTTATATATTTTTCCGATAAAAAATTCAAAATTCAAAGCAAAAAACAAAAAAAAAAAAAACTGTAGTGTCATCCGTGAAACTTCTACATCAAACTCTTTAATCTTTTTCCCCTTTCTCTAACTTGAACATATCGTTTTTAAACTCCTTGGGGAGCAATGTTTTGGATATCCTTCAGGCTAAGGAAATAAAAGAAACACCAAAATGGTTTATTTTATTGACAGTAAAAACAATAACTTAGCAGTTATGACACGAAAAGGGTGGATACACACAAAGAATAGGATCAAGAACTGAAAACACTTTGAGAAGAGACTACACGTCGGGAGTCTTACAACAGTTGCAACTGTATCATTTATTTCATTGTCTGATAAGTTATTTATAAGCGTTTTATATAATTTTTAGTCAAATTCGAATTAAAAAAAACATAATTAATTGCAAATTATTTTGCCGTGCCTTAAAATAATTAGCAAATAAGACGCAAAATTTTGAACAGCAGTATAACTAAAAATTAATTTATTTATTTTTAATAATATAGTATTATATTAAATTCAAACTTATTTATAAAATGCATGTATAATATTTTTTTAAAAAATCGATTTAATTTATTAAAAAGAATCAAACTCTGTCGTCAGCTATCGGTAATACAATGAATATTAATTACAAGATAGCGAAGACAAATTAAAGATTATGAACTTTAATTATTAATGATGTTTACTGTCGATTATTGGTCTTGAGAAATCTCTACATAATTATTTGAACGAAATAAAAAAAGAAATTACGGCGAAGTCTTTAACCGCAGGAAGTAATTAAGGCACGGAATGATATGACTCGGCATAATTCACCCTCTGTGTAAAACAATTCGTGTTGTTTATCGACACGTAAACGGTCACGACCTCCCACAATCGCCAGGTGTATTTCCTGTCGTTAATAACAGCACCTGAACGCATCGAAATCTATTCCTCACGTCTATAACTTTGTTAAAGAGTTGCCAAGATCGACGACGTTTCTTTAAAATTATTGCTTATTTTTTATTATTTAAGTGTAGAGTAACTTTGTGGTGTATCGCAAATCGCGTCTCCTGTCACTTAACTTTTAGTTCAGTCTGTGTTCTTTACTAATGGAAAAGAAGCATTAGGAGACACACTCCATCTCTCTTTACCTCAACAATCACTTTTCTGTTAACGTCTCCACTCGAGCGTCTTTCATTACAACTAGACCTTCGCTTCTCTACCGCCATCTATCGCTTAAATTTGACTCTAAATTCCATCTGGTCGATTTAAATTTGCTTTAAAAACATTTTTTTTTTTCCCCTGGAAGAAATAAAATGACTTTCGATTAAGCTATAGTAGGTTGTTTCGATATAATCTATAGCTAGGATTACATAGTTTAAGACGGGATCTATTTACTGATCCTTTCTCTCCAATTTTATTCGTATAGCCATGTTTTATGATGATGTTTTTTGTTTTGTTTACAAATCTTTTTATATATATATATATATTTGTAATTATAAAAATAGTTTAAAGTTTTTCTAATTTTATGGAAAAAATTTATTAAGTATTTTTATTTTCTAGGCTAATCGCTACCTTTTCATTCCTTGGTTGATCGGCACTGTATTGGAGATATTCCTGATAATAGCTTTGGGTGTGTGGTTCATAGCTCAATATTACAGCAATGTAAGTTCGTATTAAACATAAAAATATTGACTTATTGTTTAAATTATTAAAACAAACTTAGCACATAAGATTAGTTGCTGCATTAGAGTAATAACTGTAATGCGTCATCAACCGGATTTTCTCATTAAAATCATTGATTAGAACAGAAATTAAATTCTCCCGAGTAATTTTCTATCCGTAATCAAGCTACAATAATGGTTTATGGTACTGTCAACAAATCATTAGTCGAAGTACTGGTAACAGTTAGGCCATATCAAATCAATTTGTTGGGACTCTTCGGAGTTGGACAGAACCGAACTTCTTATTTTTACTTTGTAACTTCTCTTGAGACTTGTTTGCTAGATACTTCAATGATTTCCTCCAAAAACTATGTCTTGGAGCGATTTTATCAGAAAAGTTTGAACGAAAATTCAATTCAACTTAATTTCGAAAAGTGCTTCTAATTCTCAACAGGTAAACTTTGATCGCGTAACTAAGTTTCACAAATCTGTCATCGTTTCTGGAAGAAAAATTAGTTTTTCAATTTAAATATAACTCCTAGGGCAAATTATAATGGTTTATATTTTTACTATTAATATATCATTCCCTTAATAGTGAATTTTAAATTTTTTGTGCAATTTGATAATTTTTTATCGATTTGAAAATAATTAATGCCTTTAAAAGAGAGAATTTTTTGTTGTTTCCAAACTGTGGAAAAAAAAGCGAGTAAACATTATCTTAAAAAAAAATCCATAATTCTCTGCAAGATTAATGGCTTCTTTCTAGAAAGCAATCTGCCACACCCTCGATCAGTATCGTTAAAAAGTTTTATCATAAATTCTGCTAACAATAACTCTCTATATTTATTTTAATTTCAAATTTTTGTTTCAGATTTATTCCATCTTTACTGCGATTGTGCTTTGGTGTT
This sequence comes from Olivierus martensii, assembly GCA_000484575.1. Classification (NCBI taxonomy): domain Eukaryota; kingdom Metazoa; phylum Arthropoda; class Arachnida; order Scorpiones; family Buthidae; genus Olivierus; species Olivierus martensii. The sequence continues at coordinate 6,496 of AYEL01050049.1, read as the reverse complement.
TCGATGGTCTTCACGTAAGTATCTCTATTGCTATACCGTAATAATGTTTACATGCGCATTCAGGTTGCTAATTAAATCCAATATTGCACACAGTTTACGAAATTCTTAGAAGAGATCGGCTAGTTAAATCTCTATAAATAGACTAATAGAATAGATGTTGATCACCCACTTAAGTGCTTTTGTTCGTCGTATCTTTTGTGTTCCGAAATGAATCAATGGCCATTGTGAGACTAATGAGAACAGAACTAAATTAGTTCTATCATTGATTTTCAGTTTAGGATAATTTCCTGTATAGTCTAATATAATTGAAGTACTTGTTTGAATTATGCAGATTTTGAAAATTAATTATTGATATAATTTTAAGAGATTTGGTTATGGCTTGATATTTGAGAAAGCATCCATCAAATATTCGATATTCGAATTCAGATAAGTCTATATAACATGTGACAGTGTTACATTAGTCATTACAGATAATTTATTTCAAAAGGCACTTAGAGATTTAGTCACGAATATATAACAAAAAATATATCTTGCAATATATTGGAAAAAACTAATCCTTCTACTTTCATTGCATGTTTATAAATAAAAGATTAAAAAGCGAGATGCTAGGATATACTTTAAATGGTATGGCATCCATACTAAATTTCAAAAAGTCTATCAATTATTTAGACTTTTATATTAGTTAGTCGGAAGACATAAAAAACAAACATCTATTATAGACTCTAGGGATCTCATTAACCACATTTTTTATGATAAAAAGAAATATTATATGCTGAAAAGCATGCGTTATATATATTTACATCTCTAAAATAATGACATCAACTATCTTTTATAAAAACAATCTCACTTATTTTTATATTTGATTGTTTGCAAAATAGCTCAAGAATTAAATATCGAATATCATTCAAGTTTTAGGGATCATATTTTTAGACAAGACATAATGGTGCTTATATTTTTATCATTAATATCATTCCTTGATGCTTATTAATTTTGACGGCAATTATTCAGTTACAACATAATGGTCATTGTAAATTTAAAAAATCGATAACGAAGAAATTAATTGTTGCACATAAAGGATATTATTAACTTTAAACCATATTTTATTAAAGCATCTTTCAATCATTTCTTACTACCAACAAAAAGTCTTATTTGTATGTGAATATTACGTAGTTTGAATGTGCAATAAGTCATTTTCAAAATAAACAGCAAAATAATTATGCATTCATATAATTATGGTATTAATATTATATTTTTATATAATATACTTTACTAAACATGCATATAAATTAACAAGACAACGTAACAAATTCAATTACTGTATTTTTATAATTTGGTTTACACCATCTACAAAATAACTGTATACAGTAATATGTCTAACTTATTAATCTTTTGTAAGATATATTTTAAGAGTTTCTACATCTTTATTGTTTTGTCATTCTAGTTTTATTATATCTTTATAAATTAACAAAAAAAATATTTTTTCAAATTGTTGTATAACATCATGTATTTGGTATTTTTGGCTATAGTTCTGTCATAACATTTTTTTTAAAATTAACTCTATACGTTTTTGTAATATATCTATTTTTACAATTACACTATATACTTTTACATCTTTTTTAATGTCAGCCTTCAATATCTCTACAAAATATTTCCACATTATACGACGTCATAGAACATCCATTACTTTACGTATCTCTTTACCGCAACAAACTTTTTATAGCTTAACTTACAATATACAAATGTAGAATTCTCCAATAATATAACTTTCGAAACTTTAAAAATTTTCATTTCACTTCCAGACTTTCCTATTAAAACATTATTTACAATCATTTTTCTTATTGCATGGCAATAAGAGAACTATATTGTAAAGAAAAAGTTTCTCGAAAACTGCAATGAAGTAGACTATCAACATTTGGACTTTTTTTTTCCTTTTTCGATTAATTACAAACAATAAAAATAACACGAAAAACAAGAAAACCGAGCTCTCTAAAATAAATAATAAATACTTGATATATTTAATTTTAAAGAAGGAATTAATCTTTAAAAAGAATTTCTAAGACGTGAAAATTCTCTTAGGAACCGTTAAGGGAATTTATCAATATTTTTTATTGTAACTTAAGGGTATGCAGATAGAATTTTCTTCGATAATTTTTCATAATTTAAAATTTGAAAATTTTAAACACATAAAAAGAAAGAAAGTAAAAGCGTCAATATTTCAAATTTTGTTCAAACAAAAGGAGCACTTCTCATGAATAATGGAAGAAGACATTTTTCAAATACTGGAAAAAATAAATCTTTTATCATAAGATAACACTCCTATTAACAGATATAAGAATATATAAAAAAGGAGATATAATTTATTGAATTTCCAATGTAAAAAACAAACTGCAGTTTTTATTTATAAATACTTATTTTGATCGAAAGTTTATCATTGAATTTAATTTAATCGTAATAATCTGACTCGTATACGATCGAATTTTTTATTTTTTTTAATGCAAAAAAAAAAAAAATACAGTACTTATAAAAAAAATTAACATTGAATTTAATTTAATCGTAATAATCTGACTCGTATACGATCGAATTTTTTATTTTTTTTTTAATGCAAAAAAAAAAAATACAGTACTTATAAAAAAAATTAACATGTTATGTAAATTTTACATATTTTAATATAAATTATGCTAATTTAATAGTAGATGCGTTTGAAATATCTTTAAAAAATTTTGGCTTTTTCGAAATTAACTTAAATAATGTAATACATATTCAGATTGAAGACGAAGCTCTTAAAATTTAAACATTTCTAAGACAAACAAAGTGAAATTCAACATAGCAAAAAACTTAATTCAATTAATATTGAATGGATTCTTATACGTATAAACAAACTTTATTAAATTAATTTTTTTTTGTCTTTTATAAAGTCGTTTTTAGCTACTACTGTTTCTTCAAAAGTTTTCGATATATTGGGTTTCGAAATTTTCGTTTGAAAATGTTCTCTCAACTAAATCACATCTGGGAATCTAACTTTTCCGATATAAAATCGTAAATTCTATGAATTTTTCTTTACAAAAATCGATTGAATGAAATAGAATTTGTTCTCGTCTCGAACTTATTACCAGAAAAAAAGCCGAGTTTGTCTAAAAAATCCATTTACCAATTCATAGACTAAAAGTATGCAATAAAAATACAAAATACCTGTTTTAACCATAAATAAAAATATATATTTATATTTTTTTATATTGCAGATATACTGTCTTTTATGTGTGATATCACAATATCAAGTTCTCCAAGACAGCGAAGAACCGAGGTTTCATGAACTGTCCTGGTAGTTCATGGAACACCGGTTCCATGAACTACCAAGGAACTGTTTACGTCATAATCCAGAAACCACTCCTCAACAGGAACCCAGAAGAGTAAACACAAGATGCCAATGCGAATGGAGACTTTTTGAAACTACAGTATAGAATTAACAACGCGAAAAATGATATTTTTTAATTCTTTGGTGTGTACGTGTAACGTATATCATTGTAAACCATATTCAGGGTTTTTCTGTGCCAACTTTTACTAAATTACAATGTTTCATTTAGACTATTAGTCAACTAGTGTTAATTTTAAATAGTTGAGAGAGAAGAGGATTAACTATCAGAAAATGGTGAAGCGTGACGAGCAAGAATAGAAAAATAAGTAGGATGTATATATAATAAGCCTGTTTATGTTACTAAATATAAATCTCTGGATATAATCAATCAAGATGCTGCAGAATGGCAGCGTTCCAAGAGACTAATTCGTCTTCATTTGCGAACCATCTGACCAACAAAACAAGCCGAAAGATCGATATATCCACGAATTACATTTTCCTTATGACAGACAGCTGACTGTCATTCTTTCCAGTTTATTGAATTTTTATTTTACTAAAGTGATCTGTTGAACATATTTAATTGGAGCAAAACTGCCATTTTTTTAGTTTGTTTGTTTCATGTCTTATTTTTTACATTTGATACATTTTATAATCTAAATGTTCTGAAATATGTATTGCGTGTGTATCTTATTCGTTGTATTAAATTCCAACTTATACAATCTGATATTTTATAAATTTTAATTTTATATATATATAATAGATAAATTTTATCTATTGAATCAATCTGCAAATCGCGAGTTTACATCCATCCTTTCAAACAATTGAATTTATCTGATTCTCCTCCTGCTCTTTTCCCATTCGAAACTTATTTATATTCCTTCTTTTCTTCAATCTAAGTCAGTTGGAACATGTCAAGGCTGCGTTCCATTTCTGCCATATTGTCTCTACGAAACGGCAACATAAACAAAATTAGACATTGATGTAGCATTTACTGCTACATGCGCCTGGTTATCATTGCCATCTGATCGATCAGGAGACGTTTTTCTTTTCCTCCGACTTCCTTTTCCTCTCTAATTCGTCTTCACGCCAGTCGTTCACCTGTCGCGATTTAATAATTCTTCCTTTCTAAAGAACTTTTATCCGAAATCTGATCCACCAAAAATACATTCTTTAACTTCTTAAAGACTCGTGTTAGCTGGAAATTTGCGATATCGACTTTTCAACTGTTGACAACCCAAAATTTATGTGGAGCCAGCTGTTGAGTTTGTATTGGTAACTGGATCGAATCATTTCCTATCGAACTTCGGAAAATAAGAAAAAGCAACCTCTTGACTGTCTCTTTTTCTACGGATGTTGACCAGTGGCCTCAACTTAGATCGATTGACACATTCGTATTCCGTTCAATAACATGCTGACAGGTGTTTGAGATACAGATCCTAACTAAGGTTCAATAGGCATTTATACAAGCAAGAACTTAATAACTTGAAAGTGCAATAAGTATTTCTTTTATTATTTATTAGTAAATCTCAGTTATCTGAAAAAAATGAAAACAACAGCAGCAAAAAAGAAGAAAAAAAAATGGAATCTTTTATAAGGCACCAGATGTTGTCGGTGATGTAAGTATCTCAATTAATGTTACACATCGTCAAGTCTTCACCTGAACACTTTCCCAAGATTTTCTTTTCCTGTTAGAAACGAAATTCTTCATAAACATCCAATACAATTTAAAATATTGATGTTTAGAGGTAAAACACCATCTGTTTCTTCACTAGTCTGTAGGGAACAAAATTGAATTTGATGACGTTTCGTTACTTGTATTTTCTGTCATTCTCCTTGAATCTATTCCGATCAATGTGTTTCTCATCACAACGCATCTGCAATAAATGATGAATTACTATGTGATGAAATCTACAATTTTTAATTGTTATAAATTAACTAACAAGTAAGACATTTATTCTCAGTGATAATAATAATAATCACTGAATATTATATCATCTTAACATATTAATTTAGAAATATTTCAAAAATGAATATTGCCTAGAGATACTGTGATGAATAAAATATCTAAGCAGGCAGATCAAAAAAATTTTTCGTAGAAAAACAGTTCCGAAATTTCATTGTGTATATGTAAATAGTTTATAGAAATTTATTCAAAAAGGTAATATTTGAACGCTTTTCACATTTAGTTGAAGATAAATATTAATTTTTTTCTCCCCGAAATATTCATTATATTTGGAATTTTAAACGGCAAAAAGTAGAAAAGTAGCTTTGCCTGTAAAGAGTGTTTTCCTTGCAAACATTGAAATATGTACGCAGGGAAGACATCTTAATGGAGCTTTTGCAATTTTTGAATTAATAAATATAATGATTTTTAGTTCATTAACTTTCAATTATACTTTTTTGCTTTTTAATTTTTTCCTAATTTTATTCAGTTAGATTGTTTTGTTAATGATTGTATTATCTTTATAAGCAGAAAATTAAAAGTTTATTTAGAATCAATTAATTTTTCTCCTGAGACAAAACAAATCAGATACTCTAGAGACAAGCTAAAGTAAACATGTGTAATCTTGTTTAAACACACTGTTAACATCATTTTTTAATTAAAATAAAAATATATTTAGAAAAATAAGTTATATGATATTTATATGTTTTGACAGAAGAAAAAGTTTTAATTAAAAACTCAATTTCTAAATGAAATTGAGAAAAATTTATCTAATTTTGGATTTTAATAATTGAAATTACATTTTAATTATTTATATTTTATATATTTAAATTAAGCTCTTTTGAATTGATTTAGATTAGAAGAGCCCAACAAAAAGAGAAAGAGAGAAAAAAAAAGATATAAATTCTACTTGTTCAAATCTGTCGAAATTACTAGGTTTTCATTTATTTTTCTCTTAAACTGGAAGAAGTCATAAATATGTATTGATTGGATATTCTTATGGACATTATGGCTTCTGTTATTCTGACATATTTATGGCTTTCCAGAATTAAAAACAGCTGCATGCACAGCAAAATATTTATGACAAAACGCTAAGAATGTAAAGAAGTAGTTACATCAGTTTTCTTGAAAAATGTGTGTGGTAGCCCGCATCTTTATGTTCTTTTATATTTTTTCACAAGACAATAAACTTAAATTATAGC
>AYEL01050048.1:0-44597 GCA_000484575.1 Olivierus martensii | reverse complement strand
AATACATATATAAGTTTTATAAGTTTATAAAATTATTAAACTTTTGAAAACATTTTTTGATTATTTTTTTAATAAATTTCTACTTATAGTAATAAATCTTATTACTATTTTTAAAAAATTCTACTTGTAGTCAGTCTTTTGTAATAAATTCTAAAAATAGTTTTACATGGAAAGAAGCCATTATGTGAATTTTAATCAATTGAAAGAAGTTGTAGCAAAATTTTCGATAAACTCATTTTTCATTCTATCATTCACTCGAGAAGTATTCGTTGAAATTTTATCAATTTAATTTTATTAATCTATTAATAAGTGTTTTACACCGAATATTGGGCGGAGTACAGTTACGAATGAATCTATTGAGCGGAGTTATTACATCACAGAATGATTTTTCGTGATGTAATAACATAGAGTGAGTTTATAGCATGTTAGAAGAGATTAATAAAATTAATGTTTTGACTTTAGGCGACCTTTGTGATGCGTTAGATAAAAAAAAAAATACAACTCTTGATTAAAAATCTTATTAATGATCTCATATGTAACAAATACTGTATTTTTATTTTCTTTGTCATTATAGGACAATATTTCACATGTTTGAATATTACATTTAGGTTATTTTCAGTGTTTATAATCGCCTAGAGGCATAATATGCTGTAGCTATTTGTCGATTTTTTTTCAGCCCTTGGAAACATTTCTTATTTTTGCAGTCGATGACGTTGGATATGAAATTGAATTTTTTAGAATGATTTCCTGGTTGTCATTTTATTGCTTCCTAGTATCCTTCTTGATATGAAATATACTATTTCTTCTTCTACTTCTTCTTTACCGAAAGAAATATTTTGACATTTGATAAATCGAGATAATAGCTTGGGATTTTTATACTTAAGATGAACTTTTACATTATTCATCTTAATATAAGTTTTTAAAGTTTGTTTTCTAAAATGAAAATTTTATTAAATGATATTTTATCCGAAAGAAATTATTATTATTATTTTTTTATTCAATCTTAAAATGAATATAATTGTGACACTCGCGATGTTTTCGTTATATAAAATTTTCAAAATGTAATTTGATTTTGGGAGCAGTTATTTATGAAATGCACCTATTTTTTGTTGAACTATTTTTTTTTTTTTATTTCTGGAAGCTTTATTAAATTTTGAAAATAATTCGTAAATAAATTTTAATTCAGTTTTCTATATTTTATGAAATTTAAAATGAAAAATGGGATGTTCAAGAAAATGAATTTATCATTTTTTTTTTATAAATTAAATCTTGTTCGGTTTAGTTAATTTTTATGTTTTCTCTAAATATTCTGAGTAGAATAATATTTAAATTTTCTCTCGTATAAAAACCTTTTTTTTAATTAATATAATTCATCGTAAACTAATTTATTGACTAATAAAACGTAAATTATAGAATTAAGAAAAGTTTTTTTTTATCCGTTCCCTTTACGAAGCTTAAACAAATCTCATTATTAGCCATTTGTACTGACGTTCGATTTATAATAATTGATTAAAATACAGTACTGCATATGCAGAAACGTTCTCAATACAACTGTACACTATATGAAATCTTTCAGGATAAAAAATTGATATTATCATACTAATAATTTTTTTTTTTAATTTTTGTTTCAGAAAAAATAAGATGTATTTTCTCTCTGTTTCTCTTAAGAAATTTTCTTTGAAAAATTAACTATAAGAAATTTTTTTAAATTTATTTTTCATGGTATAGTCAAATATGGCTTAATCAAATAATATTTAAAATCAAAACATTTAAATCTGCCATACTATAGTTTAATTTCTGATAATAATATTAATAAATTATAACTCAGAAAGACAATACAGTAAAATGTTTATTTTATTGTTTTCTTTTATAATTATTTTCTTTTATATTTCCTTTTATAATTTGAACTGTTTTATTAATGTATCAAAATAAAGTACTCACTGCTTCAAAAAAATAATTATTTGATTAATCAATAAGTATAAATTAATTTCGTAAATGTTTTATTTTTAAACTGATATTGAATTAATGTCACCTCTCAAAAAACTATTTCCTTTTTAAGAATTTGTGTTTTTTAACTGTATCTTATCATAGAAAAACAGCAAATGTTATTCAGGTGAAATATTTATAAATTAACTTTTACTTTATCTAATTTTTAATGGCTTTTATCAAAGTTAGAATACGTATGCTCTTAAGTTTTCTTACATAGTTTTAAAATGTATTTTTAACTCAACTGTTTTTCTTCAGCTATGCACAGTCAATTCACATTGATTGCAAAAATCCAAAAATAAATCTCATAATCCTTTTTTTTTTTTATATATTTTTATATATTCGATGAATTAATAACCAATTATAATCTAATTATCCTTTTTTAATATAATTTTTAATTACTGAAAATTTAATTAGTATAATATTTATGCATAGATAAAATATTTCAGATTTCTAGAAATGTATTAACTCTCAATTGGAAACATAATGTCATTATTTTGTAATACAATAACGATTCCAAATTTGAAAATTACTTTCATCTTAAAATTACAATTTTCAGATATCATTCCATTGTATCTATTCAATAATCTTAACTACAGTTAAAAATATCTACAAGCGAAATATTCTTTTAACAACGTTATCTCTTGCATGTCATTTTAAACTGACATTTAAAAGACAATTTGATTAGATTGAATAAATTTTATATTCATTTTTTTCTCTCTTTTGAATTCTAAAAACATCTAACATATTTTTTTTTCTGAACAGCTATCTAATCTTTATAATAAATTCAGCACTAATTGAACGCTAATATAAACTTCCTAAGTTATCAGAAATGTTTATGCTATTGCTATTAATTGCTATTAATGGCAAAATAAGTTTTCAACTTTTCTTTATAAAAATAACAGAATTTCAAAGTTTTAACTTAATCATTCATAGTTCTGTCATCTTCGCATCGCGTCGCTTTAAGCAGTGACGCGACTCGCGGCTATGCGACAATGTTCAACTTTATCTTCGATACCAAAGCCACTTCAGATAAACAAAAATAAATTGAGTGAAAGATATATTTAGTTTAAACTTTTAACAATATTTAGGAATAAATTTAAAAATATTAAATAATTTTATTAGCGAAATACAGAAAAGAAAACAGTAATTTTGAGAACAAAATTGGAAGGGTAAGCTTTAATCTTATATTTCTGTAATAACTTAAAAAAGAATTATTAAATCCTCTACTACTTAATCATAGATATGTAAAGATGCAATTTCCTGCCTAATAGTAAATTTATAGGTAATTTAAATTTTTCTTTAGATATTCTACAACATTTACTATATGATATTTTTAAGTGAAACATGATTTTACGTAACGCTATATTTTACATAAAATATGTTGACTAATATAAATTTTATGATATATTTTTATTAAACTAGCGAACAAGGAACTCTTAAATAATAGATTTACTTACAAGCGATACAGTACATCCAAGATCGATTGGGTTGAAAAATTGAAGTTTTAAACATCATTCTGTTTCTTTTTACAGTTATGTATATAACCTATAGAAATAAATTCAGTTTTCTAAAATTAAATATTTTCATCAATTAAAATTTCATATTTAATATAATTATAAAAATATTTTTATTAATCGAAATATTATTTATTCATTAAAAAAGTCATGCACGTATTTATAATTTTATTTTACACCAAAGTATATACGATTTATTCACATTCACGTGACTAGAGAAATCGCATCTGACGTCAGATCGCAGTCGATGCCATCGACTAGTTTGCTGCTGGCCTTATGTTTCACCCTGTAACTCTGGGTGAAACGTAACGTTTAAGCAAATCGTTTTTACGCTGACATTTATTGTAAATGTACAGTATGTCGACGCCCTACGTTACAGAGTTTAGATAGCGTTTGAAATAAATTATATCGATAAATTAAAAACGGGGCCCCATCGACATTTTTGCGGGGGTGTCTCAGTTTTCAGCCACGCCGTTGGTGACAGCTGTCAATTATTCTTTTGTTTCTGAGATTGTTCTTGTGTGCTTTGTTTTGTTTTCTGCCATTTATAATGATCTACCATAGTGTTTTACTTTAGACATTTTAGATTTATTTTTTTTCTACTCCTAAAATTAGGAAATGCCTCCAAAAACGCTATCCGGCTATGAAAACAGAAAAATATGCCTTCAACAAGAGGAAGCAGTCAAAAAACATCTAAAGGTATCAAGTTTTTTAAGTCCTAAGTCAAACAGTGGGAACAATGAGGCTCAACTTCTTCAGCTACATATATCTGTTCAGATCTGTCATTTAATGATTACGAAATCAAACTCATTGAAGATATTGTACTTTTTGAAGAAAAGAACAACTGCATGCATGAATTAGAAGATTAGGATCGCAACTGTAATGCTGTTGAAGACTTAGTATTAAGCAATAATGTCACACACACATCAGGGAATATTGGGAATGTTGAAAGTAAATTAATAATAACTCAATCGAAATAAATGTCAACTACAATGATCCAGCACACTGGACAGATGAAAAGCTGAAAGTGATCACATCATTATGAATGGGCCGCATCCTATTAATAAACAATACAATTTTCCAAAAGATGCAAATAAACGTAGTTTCTTTGTGACAATGATATATAGGAAACCCCCTTAGTAATCTCCCTGATTGGAAAGGGGGCGTAAAAAAAAAATAAAAAATAAAAAAAAAAAGATATATAGGAAATAAACAATGGTGAGAATTTTCTTAGAAGGTGGCTTCTTTATTCAGAGAGCACCGAGAAAATTTATTGCTTTTGTTGAAAAAATTTTTGGGTTCTCCAATAAGTCAAAGTTAGGAAAATCTGGAATTAATGACTGGAAGCATGCTCATGAATAATTACAGTCACATGAAAATTCAGTATATCATCTGGAATGTCTAAAGAAATGGTTTGAAACATCACTGCGATTATAGACTAATAAAAATTATTGATACGGAGCTTCAGTCACAAGTGGAAAAGAACGAGAGCATTGGTGTAAAGTTTTAGAACGTTTAATGAGCATTACTAAGTATTTAACTGAACGCAGTTTGGCTTTCAGAGGAACTTCAGACACATTATTTACACCACACAATGGGAATTTTTTAGGTCTTGTTAAGCTATTTGGAAAATTTGATTTAACAATGAATGAACATCTACGTCGGGTTGTGTCTAAAGAAAATCACGTTCATTATTGTGGAAAAATTGTTCAGCCAAATATTTTAGTATTATTCTAGACTATACGCCAGACATAATCATGTGAAGCAGCTTTCATTTACAATACGATTTTTAAATGTAGAAGATATTGCAGTAAAGGAACATTTTGTTAGCTAAAAACTTGTTATAGAAAGTACAGGTCAAGGATTATATGAAAATATACTTGATTTTCTGAGAGAGAGCAACTTAGACTTACATAACTGCAGAAGTCAGGGTTACGATAACGGTTCATATATGAAAGGAAAAAATAAAGGGGTTCAGGCACGGATCATGAAAAAAATCCACGGGCATTTTATATGCCATGTGATGTCATAGCCTAAACTTAGTGGTCAGTGACAGTGCAATAAGTTGCCTGGAATCCACTTCTTTTTTTGGTACTGTTCAGCGCATATATCTTTTCTGCCTCTCCTGGGCGATGGCATGCACTGAAAAAGCATGTTAACTGCCTCACTGCAAAACCTTTATGCGAGACTAGATGAGTGCAGAATAGAATGTGTCAAAGCTGTTAAATATGAAATCACGGGAATTCGAGAAGCTCTTTATGAACTTTCAGAAATGCCTGCATCTGAACCTGTAATGCGACACGAAGCAGAGACTCTTGTAACACAAATAGAAGATGATTGTTTTCTAGTGATGATAAATGTCTGGTATGATGTCTTAGCCAGGGTAAATGTTGTCAACAAAACTATGCAGAACACCTCTGTGGAACTATCTACTGCAGTTTCACTAATGAAAATTGTCACTGATTATTTAATTGATTATCGTGCAAATGGATATGAAAAAGCATTAGAGTCAGCAAAAGAATTGGCTACAGAATTAGATGTAGAGCTCATTTTTAGAAATAAAAGAATAAGCAGAAGAAGGAGGCTATTTGAATATGAATGCACTGACGAGTTTCCAAATGCAGAGGACCCAGAAAAAGATTTAAAAATCATGTGTTCAATATAATACTGGACAGAGCTATCAATTCTTTATCAGAGAGATTTGAACAGTTACAAAGTTTCAATAACACATGGGGATTTTTTAATGACCTAAAAAATCTGCCAGATAAAAATAAACTCAAAATAACGTGTCAGGATTTGGAGAATAAGTTAAGGTACCAAGAAAATAGTGATATTAATGGATGTGATCTGTTGACTGACTTAGATATAGCCAAAGTATTATTTCCTGAAGATGTAAAGCTTCCAATAGAAGCCCTTAGGTTCATAAACACTAATAAGTTACAGGATGTCATGCCAAATTTGTGGGTTGCATTAAGAATAATGCTTACAATTGGCCGCTTGCGAGAGAAGCTTTAGTAAACTAAAGCTTATAAAAACATACTTACGGTCCTCCATGTCTCGAGACAGAATGAATTCTTTGGCAATTTTGTCGAAAGAAAAAAAAAAAAAAAGAGAATAAAAACAGAATTTATTTTCGAACGCCATTCCTATTTTATCGACTGACAAAATCGATAAGGTATGTTTTTGATATAAAATATCAACAATATTTTCTACTTCGATCAAATTATCTCAGCCTTTGAGAAAGTCTCCAAACTTCAAAATTGCTATTTGCTTTCTCTATTGCCAACCATATTTCAAAAGCAGCGAAGCAAAGTAATCACATGTTCTGTTAATATCCATTTTTACACAGATAAAAATATGCAAGATCAACCACAATTTTATATATATATATATATATTTTGGTTTCTTATTTTTTTACAGACATTACGCATCATAAAATATGTAACTTTATATGTCATCGAAAGAAGAGAATATAATACTTCAATGTAATAAATTGGTTTCCTTTCTGTAAATAAATAAATCGAATTTATATAACTTCAATGTAATAAATTGGTTTTCTTTCTGTAAATAAATAAATCGAATATATATATATATATATTTTCCTATGAAAAATAACATATGAAACAGATTCTGTTAGGTTATCCTTGCACAAATAATAGATATAAAAAGAAACATTATAACTTTTTTATCATTTTACTGTTATATCATTGTAATAAAATGTTAATGTTCAGTATTCAATATTAATCTAACACAGTATTTACTCGTTCAATATCAGAATACATCTATAACTGGCATCAGGAAAATAGCACAAGCAAATATGAAGTAGTAACTAGCTTTGATAAATATAATCTTTAAAAGTAATTTAAAATTCAAATATCTAATAAAGAAATCATGTGTATGAGGTTGTGTAGTAAAATACGTGACGCTTTTCCTCGTATATACTGGAATTGTGTACTTTTCTGGTGTTAAGTGTTCCTATAATGCACGTCACTTTCGTTTACAGTATTAACAGCGTCATTTATTATTGTAGTGGAGTAACGGATTTAAATTGTTCCGTTGTTCGATAGTGTTTTAGTTGAAACGTAAAATTTTTACATTAATTTAATTAAACTGATAACGGATTGATGCTATTATTAGTTATAAATAAATATGTTATCAAATAATTATAATATACTGCATAAAATATGAATCGATCCTTTGAGAAATTCTTCCATATTTTCTAAAGCTTGATTCTCTGAATAAAAAAAAATCAAATTAATTAAACGAATATGTAGAATAATTCATAAATTAGCTTCTTAAATTCTTAAAATATTCGAAAAATTCCAAGGAATTCACGAAATTTTTGGTAAATAGTTTTTCTTTAATTTTTTGAACTGGATTTAAATGGATTTTCTAAAATAATATATGTAAAAACCCATTTTAATAATATACTTTATATAATTTAATTAACATATAAATTTTGATTAATTAATTAAATGCAATTAGTACTAAAAACTAATCTGCTACTTTTCGAATGCGTCTGCTATTCTGAAATGATTAAAACGAGGAATTAAAATGGACAATCAAAATCATCTTCAATGAGATAACTACTACATTATATGCAAGGATCATTCATAAAAATAAGTACCCTAGCTGTTAGATTGAAGTATCCTACTTAATTTGTAACGATGTGAGTGTAACGTTAGTCTGTATCATAACAATGAAGGAACAACACGCAATCTTTTCGCTAAAGACAAAGGCAGTGTAGAATTCAGAATAAAAATTAATAAAATTTCTTGTTTTTTTTATAATTTCTGCATATTATTATCTAAATAAGTATTTTTGTGCATCTAGATCGGTAATAAAGTATTCTAGCACTTCTATGACATCTAAATCTCGAATACTCACTAATTAAATGCGATGAAAATCTATCGAGTCATTTAAAAATTCAACATGGAGAAACGTATAAACGTCTCCATGTTTAAATGAGTGAAAATAAACGATTAATTGATCTGTTATCAAAGGCATCTTCAGTGCTTTGACCTGTTAAATTTGATAAACATTCAATAGTTAATTCAAGATAGGTTAAAAGAGTATCTTAGTAGTTTGAATGTCCGCCATTTTTAAATGGTTGCAGTTACATTGTCAGCATGATAGAATATCAGTTCTGAATCTCATGAATCTAATAATTTTTTCAAAAGTTATTAGTAGAGGATATACAGCATGCACATGGTGATGTTAAATTTACTTTCCTTCGGAAATGTAATGTTAAATAATAATACATTATATAATGATGATGATCATTATATGATATTAATTAATATTATATAATATTAATTAAAAAATGAAGTTTTTGATTATTTTTATCGTTAATTGACAACTATATAAACATACTTTTCATTACAAAATTAATATAGTTAATTAAGTTCATGCATAAAAATTATACGTATTTTTATTAAATCCGATTACAAGATAAAACTAGAAAGACTTATAATAACATCGTAATTACTACATTAAATATTCAAGGTTCTGTCAATTTAAAAAACATTCGAATGTTCTATTAGTTATCTAACTTCTTTCACATACTATAAATAATTACATAATCCTCTTATAACAAAGCAAGTAACTTACAATAGACGAATAGTATTGTATTGTTTGTATGTTGTTATATCCAATTAATTTTAATTACTTTTTAAATATAACTTTACGTTATTATTATTTTAAAATTTTATCTATTTTGTATTATTTTGCTGCTTTATGTTAAATACTTATCTAAAGGTTTATAGTTCATCCATTATTTTTAAAGTGATAAACTTTTTTTAATAGCCAATAAACAGTACTTTGAATAATCTTATTGAAAATAGCACGGTATAAGTATTGGTAATGTTTGTAAGAATTGTGCCATCAAATATAAAATCGAGATCAAAAATGATCTTTTATATGTTGTAGCAGTTATTTGATTATTGTCAGATCCATTCATACGTTTGTCCGAATTTTGTGCAAAATTCAAAAATATATGAACAAATATTTATTGAAAATATTGGATTATTGATTCAATGAATCAATTTCTTAGTTGAAGGAATTTTTACAAAAGAAATTCTCTTGGAATTTAAAAATTTTGTTTAACACATAAAAATGTAGTGTTAAGTATTTTATATATAATTTTTACCAATTAATTTATTGGATTTTCTTAACTATGATGCTTGATATAACATATTAAGATAATCTGTTTAGTCATAAGTAATGGTATTTTATAAATATGCCGTCCTATTATCAATAATTTGAATTTTCCTGACTAATTATAAAAATATTCTGCACAATATAGGACTTTAATTCCTCTTTCAACAATTTTCAGCCACTCTCTCAAATATATATTCACTTAAATACAATTCTCCAATACTTCACTTAAATATATCAATAGATTCACATAAATACCAATATATAAAGTAATATTATCGATATTAACTTCTTCCATAATCTTTAATCCTTCAAGCTGTCTAATAATCAAGATCGTTCTCCTTGAAAGATATACTCGTTTCTATTTTTTCCAAGACGTTCAATTCAATATATCAAATAATATACTTTTTCATTTTTTTTTTCTTTTTTTTTTCTTTTTTTTTTTTTTGAGAAAGAGGTTTTGCTATTAAAATTAATTTCAATACATTATCATATAATTCAATAGATTCAAAACATTTTAAAAAAGAGGACATTCAAATTTCTGAAGCATATACCTTACAAATTTAAATTAATTATAAGGAGTCTCCAATTTATAATGGAGAATCCTTCATAAATTTCAGTTGTAATTTGAATCCATCATAACTCAAAATATAATTTCCTATAGCATAATGTGATAAACAAAAGTTATATTCCCCATCAAAATATTGAATATATTTTAAAAGTAATATAGTACAGTAATGTTGAATAAATGCTCATTATTCTTTAAAATGAGGAAAGTATAGACCCCCAAGCGTGCCATTACTTTATATAATTTAAAAATAAAAAAAGTATTAGACAAAAACAAAAGTAGAATATGTAATTGAATTCCATTTTTCATTCCTGAGCCCAACATTCTAGCAAAAACTTAAAGGTATATTTTTAACATTACTTCCCAATTATTAGTTGATAGCATAATGGAGTCCATTTTAGTCCTAATTATGTACTTTCTACATATGTGTTAGAACTTTTACACTAATTCACTAAAATTTAAGAGAAATCGCGAAAAACAAAATATAAATACCCTCAGGCCATTTAAAGCAATGTGGCACTTTTATTGCCACTCACTTCATGGGAAATTGCAGCCAAGCTTACTTTGCACATGGATGTATGGTATTCAGTGCAGTGCTACAATAAACCATTTGTGGTACAATTAAATGAATATGAAACGAATTACAGCTGTTTATTTATGAGATGAGATTATTTTCAAATATGTTAGGATTTTTTTGATATAAATAAAAAATTTATAAAAAGTATTGCAAAAATTTGTGTAAATGAAGTAAGAGCAAGTTAATAAATATGAAATACAGTGGATTCCGCTTGATTGGGACATGTCGGGACTAAGCCATTTTGTCCCAATTAAGCGGCTGTCCCACTTAAACGAAGTAATAATAAATTCTAAAATAAATTATGTAATTTATAGGTAAATATAAATAATAGGTAAAATAATAATAATTAGGTACCTATTTTAATGTTTTTATGTATATTTAATTAGCTTTTTACCAATCTCTTCTGACTTTGTCTTTCACACTGGGCTTCTGATATTCACGCCTCGCCCTCTAATATAGAAATCTATTGATTCTAATGCTTCTTCAACTTCTGGATCCTTTCCATCATGCTTTCTTTTGAATGTTCCTGGAATTTTTTTCTGTAATGCCCACTCCTCTTGCAGATGATTTTCTTGTTGTAGAAAACATGCTTTGGTAGATTTTTGGTACCACCAGTTTATATCAGGAGTCTACGACGGCCTTTTGATTTTGGTACACCAGTTATATCAGCGAGTCTACGATAGCTTTATTTTAAATAGTGCTTTTTTAATTTTATCCAGCCCAGCAATTTTACTTGAAAGTGTAAAATCATTTCTTGGCATCTTGGCAAATATTCAGGAATCTACGATAGCTTGTATTAAATGGCTGGCTTCTAATTTTATTCAGCAATGAATTTTACTTGAAAGTGTAAAATCATTTCTTGGCATCTTGGCAAAGATTTGAAAATTTTAAATAAAATCGACACTGTACAGTAAATGAATATCGCTAGGTATAGTAACGATACATTCTTAAGTAGACACACACTTGCCAGACTCACGACAATAGATAACTGATTCCCATCACGCTAATGTTGCTGAATAATTAGTGCAATAGATAACTGACTCTCATCACACTAGTGTTGCTGAATACAGTATTGCAGATAACCGATTCTCATCACGCTAGTGTTGTCGAATACAGTATGACGATAGATAACTGATTCTCATCACGCAAGTGTTGCCGAATACAGTATTGTTATGCCATCATGCTAGTGTTGTCGAATACAGTATTATTATGTATTATTTATCAGCGATGATATTTACTTATAATTTTACTAAAGAATGGATGTTTATATTAGTGCGACGACAGTGTGTCTACTTATAATTTTACTAAAGAATGGATGTTTATATTAGTGCAGTGACAGTGTGTCAATGATGTGTATGTAATAACACAATAAGAAACGATCTGTTCCATTGTGTTAGCCTGTATTGTCTTGTAGAAAGGTTTAACCTGAAAAATTACTGGTACAATAAAATTTTGTTATAATTTTTATATAAGGAATTTTTTAGGAAAGCACACAACAAGTATTAGTGTATGTAGTGTTGCCATACTTTCGAAAAATCCCAAAAATATATCAAAAATTGAAAATTCATTTTCTGCTACTGTCCCAATTAGGTGCTTAAATTATGTATTAGTTTGGTTTCCATTCTTTGAAATTTGTCCCAATTAAGCGGAATCCACTGTATTAATAAAAAAAACAATATTTCAATGAATTCATGTAATTTTTTTAATGATTATATGATGTAACTTCTGTTAAAAAAACAATATTTCAATGAATTCATGTAATTTTTTTAATGATTATATGATGTAACTTCAACAGAAGTTACATAACTCATGGTTTTTTTTTATAAATAATTTCTGCAAATTTTGATAGAATATCTTCATTCATAGCTTATTTTATTCAGAGGATTTGTTGCTATCCAAAACTATTAGCTATTTTCTTGAATAGTTAAAATTGCATATAAAAAATGTTTTTTCATTGATCTCATATACATAATAACAAGTTTGCAAAAAAAAATAAAATTCCTAAAAAAATGCCCACATTGTTAGAAACAGAACAAAAAATTCAATAAATACTGAAAATTTCAAAAGATTTTGATGAAAATTAAGTGAGATTTCAAAATTTTAATTTAATTCTTTTGCATATTAATTAATCATAATTTCAAAATATCACTGGCACTCAAGAAGTTAACCCCCTTGAGTACTCTGGCGATGTTTTGTAATTAAGCCTCATTAATATGCAAAGTAAACAAAAAAATGTAAATTGCAAAAATCTCACTTAATTTTCAATCTTTTTTTTTTGAAATTTTCACAATTTATGATGTTTTTTATTGTGATTCTAACAATATAACAAATTCTTTTGAATTTTATTTTTTTCACATTTTTTTGTTCATTATATGAGATGGAGAAAACACGAATTTTTAATATGAAATCTTAGCCATCTTATGAAATGTTTGATATTTTCTAATAGTGGCAAGTCTTATGAATAAAATAAGGTGTGAATCAAGAAAATTTAATAATATTTTAATGCAAAATTTAATTTAGTTAATTAATTAATTAGTCAAAAGAAGAAAAAAATTTACTAAAATATTGTCATTTTTTTTAATAAAATATATTTATTGATATGTTTTTTTCTTCATTTCAATAATTTCTATTGTAATTTTTTATAAATTTTCAAATTTATAATCAAAACGTGACATACAAAAATTGTCCACTCTCGTACATGAACAGCTATAACATTTCCTATTTTACTTTAATTGGCCTTCAGATGCTTTGTTGACATTTTACATTCAATATCACATGCAGTGCAGTAAAGTAGGCTTGGCTGCAATTTCCTGGGAAACAACTGACTGCCATAAAACAATAAAAGTGCTGTACCCCTTTTTATTGCCTGGAGTTGTTTATATTAGGATATTCTCATATTTTATTAAATTATTTGTAAAAAAATAAAGCAATAAATGACCAAATAAGTAAAAATATTTTATATTTTAACAGAATTAACCAAAATTTTTGTATTATCAGCAAAATTTTTTCAATTTTACAAATTTTACAGTTCAACATAAAAAATTCCATGTTTTACTTAAAATTTCAAAAATAAATTTATCTCACTGCAAAATCAAAATAAGATTACTAAAATATAATAGAATAGAAAGTAGAATCAATAACATTCAATTCAAAATTGTCTGGATTCTATAAATACAATCCATTCACATTTTCTATTTTACAATGGAATTTAAGAAGAAAGTTCAGCAATTGGAAAATTTAGGACCCACTATTGGAGGCATGTATTTTTACCAATTAATGCATGAAACTAATTCTATAAATACAATCCATTCACATTTTCTATTTTACAATGGAATTTAAGAAGAAAGTTCGGCAATTGGAAAATTTAGGACCCACTATTGGAGGCATGTATTTTTACTAATTAATGCATGAAACTACTCCACGATAGCTCCACTATATAACTCAGGATGGAATTTTATTTATTTCATTTTTTATTGTTATTTTTCATTTTTTTTTTTTGTTTCACTATCTTGACAACTATTTCATCAAAGACATTCCATGAGTTAACCCCTTTGAGTGCCAAGGATATTTAGAAATTAAACCTAATTAATATGCAAAAAAACTAAAAAATTAAAATTGTGAAATCTTGCTTAATTTTCATCGAAAAAGTTTGAAATTTTCAGTATACAGGGTGCTCACGTTTCTATGGACCAGGCATTTTTCTCAAAAACTACCAGGTATACGTGAAAACTATAAAACACGTATTCTGTTACAGTTTCTTTTCAAATTACAATCCGTCATGAAAATTTTTTTCTGGAATCTTGCGCAGCATGTGCTTCAACATTGTTTTCACGAATGGAAGTGTATTATTTTTCTAACAGAATCTGATTCCTCCAATTTTTTGTGAAATTTTGTGGTAGAATTATTTTCCTACGACTGATATTTTTGGATATATTTAGGAATAATGGAATCATTCAGAAAGGCATAATTTGTTGCCCACGTTTCTATGGACCAAGCATTTTTCTTGAATAATATCTACATATTTTTTTAATCATTCAGAAAGGCATAATTTGTTGCCCACGTTTCTATGGACCAAGCATTTTTCTTGATTAATATCTACATATTTTTTTACAGTAATGCCAAAAACATTATTAAGTTTATGACTCTGATTCCCTATTTCCTAAAAAATGTTTTTGAAAAAAATTGAAAAGAATAAGATTTTTTTTTTTTAAATCTATTTTGTGTTTTCAAACTCAATTCTGCACTGTATTTGGCTACTATAATGTTTTTACAATAATTTTCATTAAGCTATTCTCAAATTTATTTTTTAATTTTTTTTATCTGTATAGATCAATGTATGATTGCCTTTGGACATTTTTGACAAAACTGATAAGGGCTAACTAGCCGAAATGTATTTTTTGTGTCATTAAAACACAATCACATTTATCAGTTAAATAAAGAACTTTTTCTATTTTTGAAGATAGTTGATCATCCTGGGAATTAAATAAAGATAATCTTGTTGATATGTGGATTCATCTGAAACACTACCTAGCTTGGCTATTCTAAGATTATATTTCCCACCTTATTTTATAATCAAATTTTATTTCAGAAGTTTCAATATAAAACATTACCTATTTTTATTGTTGATTTTTATTTTTTAATCTTTTCCTTATAATTGGATTAATAATAATTTTATTTTAAATTTACAATAAAATTTATATATTTATTCCTTTCATAGTGTGATGTGTCAAAAAATAGATCAGTAAATACAGTATTAATTATTATATTAATATATCAAATTATATTAATAAATAGTAATTATATCAAATTATTTTTTATAAATAGAGTGTAGTTAAAGTGGGATTTCAAGATAGAAAACTGCAATATATGGAAAAGGATTTAATTTCTCAATGGCAAAATCAACGAGCAGGAGAAAGAATTATGGATATTGGTAAGAAAATTATTTAATTTTCAGTTATAAAACAAATGAATATGTGACATTTTGCTGTCAAGCTTGTTTCTATTAAATCAGTCAGATAATCAATCCTATACTATATTAAGCTTCATAAAAAATCCTATCAGAGTAAGCTCTATACTTGAAAAATTCAGATTGCCAAACTTCCTGCTTGAAAAACTTTCACTAAATGATATAAATCCAAATTATCAGGTATGTGCAAAAGTTCTATCCGTTTGTGCTAGGTTGCTGGGGAAAGGTGTTCTGACATAATAAATGGCATTCCAAAAGCTGGAATCTGTGGTCATGTTATCGGGAGAATGTTATAGCAGCAGTAGGCTGTGAGTGTGGACTAGTGGCTCTAACTGGAGAGAGTGTTATGCCAATCAAATGGAACATATCAGACACTGTTTACTGTTAAGTTAGGTTTAGACGGTGTTACTTTTCATGCAACAAGACACATGGAACTAGGCGCGCGAGAAGGCATGCAAAGATGCATTCCTCAAAATCTGTTGCCAATATTAGGCACAAGAAGGTTCATGTGTTCCCCGTCGTAGTTGAGTTACATGTGCAACTAGTGGACGTCACAAATCAAATACAAAATTATCAGAGTGACTTAGCTTTTCATTGCAAACAACACTTCGGAATGTTTATGAGAATGTTTTTGCAACATCTTGTTGTTTTGATTATTTTTAAATTTTTTTCACAAAATTTTCTTTGCTTCATGGATTGAGGTGTGAAGAAAATACTTCAATTTATTGAACAAGTTAAATTTATCGTCGTTAAGTTATTTTAGTAAATTTTTTGAAAAGACTGAAACTGTCTAACCTGACTTTGTTCAAAATACTGATGTTATTAGCACTTTGATCGAAATATTTGCGAATCAAAACATTTTCTTTTTTCTTCTTTTCCTTCTGTCATTTGAAATGATAACAGCAGCTGCCACTAAAGCAGCAGGTTACAACTCTTTTCATGTTGGTATTGTCTGCAATATGTCCTCCACGTGTGAACATGAAGGGGCAAGTTGCATGCCTCATGCGGCTGTTGCACATTGAGGCATGCGTCATTCTGCATACAATGTTGCATGCAGAGAGGCATTGTCTAAACATAGCTTTAGAGTTTGATAAGGGCAGTACTGTGGCCTTGGCCTGCTGCAACATTAGGAAAGTGTATGATGAGGATGCAGTTGACGAAAGCACATGTTGTTGCTGTTTTGAAAATTGAGGGACAGTGACAGAAGCTGTCAAGATCAACCACAATCTGGGCATCCATCAGCATTTTTTGAAGAGGATCTGGACCAAGCCATAACAGTCAGTCCAAATCCAACTGTAGAGGAACTAGCAGAAACCTTCCAGGTACACACAACAACAGTGGAAATAAGGCTTGTGGTGCTAGATTTCATTACAAAGTTCAATCGTTGGGTTCCACATCAGTTGAGTGCAACTCATCGAGAGGGGCAAGTCATGACATATGTTTCCTTGCTTTCCTGGTACAAAAATGATCACTGCTTGTGGATTAGATTGTCACAAGCAATGAGAAGTGGAATGCATGTACCATAACATGAAGTGTCACAGAACTGTGTGTCACATTTCTGAACTGCCTCCATTAACGATCGAGAGGGGCAAGTCATGACATATGTTTCCTTGCTTTCCTGGTACAAAAATGATCACTTCTTGTGGATTAGATTGTCACAAGCGATGAGAAGTGGAATGCATGTACCATAACATGAAGTGTCACAGGACTGTGTGTCACATTTCTGAACTGCCTCCATTAACATCCAAACAAAAACTTCATCCCAAGAAGGTGTTGTTGAATGTGTGGTGGGATGGGAAAGGAATAATTCTTTAGGATGTCCTGGAACCTAATCAAATCAATAATGCAACTTTCTGCTGTCAACAGCTGGATAGACTGCAAGAATCATTGCAGTCAAAGTGGCCAGGCCTTGCCAATTACCAAAAGGTTATCATCCAACATGATAATGCTAAGCCATATTACTGCTGCAATGACGTCAGAAATTACTAGATTTTGGTTGGAAGGTTTTACCCCACCTACCCTATTCCCCTGACTTGGCCCCTATAGACTTCCACCTTTTTCGTGCTTTGCAAAACTCCTTTACTGGGAAGATCTTTGATGATGTGGAGGTTGTGAAAATTGCCATGCATTAATTCTTCAATTCCAAATCTGAGGAGTTTTATCTGCATGAGATTCATCATCTATCGGCAAGATGACAAGAGATCATTGATCATGATGGTGATTATACACAGTCCTAGGTGTGTTCCAGTTTGTGTTGTTTGTACTTCCATATGTACAGCAAAAATGGGTAGAATTTTTGCATATACCTAATATATTATTATCCTTATAAAACATCATCAGCTGAAATCCTTTATAATTGATTTATTTATAACTGAACTCTCTTCAAATGACTACTTAACTGTATTTAATTTCTGTTCTGTCTACATTCTATTATCATTGAATCATCATTTATACAACTGTATAAACTGACTTATTACTTGTTTGTATCTCTGATGACAATAAATATATATGCCATATGCCTTAGAGAAATATCTGCATTAATCTGGCATAATTCATACTTTTCCTATAATAGGAAATTTTACTAGCTAAATAGAAGAGTACTGATGGGCAGAGTTGGTGATTGTAGCAGAACTAAAAAAACAGTGATATCTAGATTTATTCTGTATATTGAATTATAAGTAAGAGATATATAAGAGATATTATTGATGTTTATTTCACGGGAAATTGAAGTCAGCATAAATGAATTTAAAATAGAATGATTGATCCAACATTAGACTTATTTTTACAATTTGAATACCACAATATATAAATATATGATGATCATTTCTTAGATATTAATATCATTATTAGCATTGAAGAATACAGAACATCTGTCTCAGAAAACTAATGTATATTCCCACCTCTATTTTGCATTCATTTTATGATGATTTGTTTGTTAAAGACAATATACAGTCAAGCCCCGATAAGATGCCCCCTTGTTAAGCAGCTACCGTCACTGACTGCCAAGAAATTTGGTGGTACAGATCTTCCCTATGTTAATGGAATAGGCAAACCCCAATAAGACGCCATCCACCATCCATCAATAGAAATGTCTAAACAAATATTCCTTTTGGTATTGTAATTGTCCTCATTAATCCACCAGGGGCATATAAGGTGACTTACATCTCAAAGTTCATCAGTACTGTATATACAGTATTAAAAGCTCTCTGGAGTCATTTGTAACCAGTGGGTGGGAGAGAGAGAGTTTTAACGGTTAATCATGTGTCTTTTTAAACCTGGTTCACCCTTAGGTTGTAGAAAATTTAAGATCATAAAAACCAGATTGTTTCCATAGCAACAACAAACGTGATGCGAATTCTTGTTATTGTGCCATTGTGCCACAACACTCTCGAAAGGCTCCTCTGTTGTTTGAAATGCACCAGCCACCCGTTGCAGTAGGTGAAGTTCGTTATATCCATTTGCTTTCCAAAAACTTATTCACCATGTTCTATATAGTACTGTATATATATATATAGTATGCATACTATACTGTATTCATTCAGTTTTTTTAGAAATGTTAAGGTTGGATGCTAAATATAAATGTAGTATATTTTATTAAATTTAACAAATTCGGAATTCATTTTCATTTCTATACCACACGTATTTTCGATTAACTACCAAAATCATCCCCGAACGGATGGTGGCATCTTATTGGGGTTTGAATGTATTTAGAATTCTCTAACTGTGTCTTATCCATTACAGCCATCACAACAGTAGAATTATTGAAATTAATACTGTTTTTGAAATATGCACTTTTGATGGTGACTCCTAAATTTTTTCATTTGCCGAAATATTTTTTAAAATTATATGTAAACAAATATTGTTTATATTTGAATGGTTTGATAGAATTTGAATTTAAATGAACCTAATAAACTTTCCAAATTTAACCCTTGAGACAAAAAACAGAATTTTAATTTGAAATAATTTTAGAATAATTATATAAATTACTAAGCCAATGAGTGGCGCCATCTATTAATTATTAATTAAACTAGAATTTTAACTAATTTACCTGAAAATGAAAAAATCCATCTCAGCCCACCTCGAACCGGAGACCTTTGGGCTACTATCTCAATGTCATACTGCTAGACCACCGAGACCAATGAGCGGATTGATTCTTCAGGCAGTTATATTGATTTGGAACCAACAATTTGGCAAATTTATTAGGTTCATTTGGATTAAAATTCCCTTGAAGTTTGGATTGTAAGTTTGAATTCGAATTTTTTTTTTTAATACCATTTTCTCAATTTTATAGTCAAATCTGCCAAATTCCCATTCTGATTATGCAATTCAATAAATGATATTTTGGAAATTTTTGGAAAAAGCAAATTTTTCTTCAAATAAGCTATAAAGTTCTAAAAATAAAAAATATTGCAATAAGAAATTAAAAATGTAAATATAAATATACTAAAAATATTATAATAAAAAAAATAATGGTTAATTCTATTAAAATAAACGAATATATATCACAATCATTCATTTTTTGTTTTAATTTCACTGAAATTTAGAAAAAAATTGCAAAAAACAAAACTTAAACATTTTCAAGCCATTTAAAAGGGTATGGCACTTTTGATGTTTTATTGCAGCCACTCCTTTTCCAGATAATTGCAGGCAAACCTACTTCATATGTGAGTAAGTGGCATTGGATGTTGAGCAACAATAAACCATGTGCAGCCTAATTAGAGTACAGAAGATATAACTATTTATATACCAGATGAAGCTATTTTGTATATCTTAGGATTTTTTTCATATAAATAAAAAAATTTATAAAAAATACTGCTAAAAATTATGTAATTGAAATAAGAACAAGTTAATAAATATGAAATAATAATAAAAATGATAATGTTTCAATGAATTTGTGTAATTTTTTTAATAATAATATGACATAATTTCATTCAACAAACGTTATATAACTCATAGTTTTTTTATTGATAATTCTGAAATTTTTGGCTGAATTCCTTCATTCATGGCTTATTTTGCTTAGAAAACTTATTGTTATCTAAAAATATCAGCTATTTCATTGGATGCCTAAAATTGCATATAAAAAAAATCATGTTTTCATCAATCTCATAAACATAACAAAAAGTTACAAAAAATAAAGTTTGAAAAAAAATGTGTACACTGTTAGAAAGAGAACAAAATCTGCAATGAATACTGAAAATTTCAAAAGATTTCAACAAAAATCAAGCAAGATTTCACAATTTTAATTTTTTAATTTTTTTGCATATTAATTCTACTTAATTACAAAATAGATGTGGCACTGAAAGAGTTAATGAAATGGCTGACATTATTAATTTGTAATAAATTACTTAATCTGTTGAAAATGCATGGTTTTATTCTTATTTCTTGATAAATTTACACAGTTTACATTGACTTCACTAGATGAATTATATATCCCAGAGAATAAAACAGTTGAGACAATATTACAGAAAGTTCAACAAATATAACAATCTTCATGCATCATTAAAGTACAATAAAAGCATCAGCTGGCACAAAGACAAAATAACTTAGTGTATTGATTACTGCCATGAAGGTTGTGTGTCTGAACCCTTGTAAATTCAATATCAAGCAAAAATAAGTTATGTTAAAACATAGAAACCATCTTCATTAATGATGTTTTTTAATTAAACCTGATTAATGTGCAAAAAATTAAATTAAAAAATCTCTCTTAATTTTGACTGAAATCTTTTGAAATTTTCAGTATTTATTGCGTATTTTATTCTCTTTCTAACAGTTTAAGCATTTTTTTTAAATTTTATTCCTTTCATAACTTTTTGCTATGTTTATGAGATTGGTGAAAACACAATTTTTTATATGCAATTTTAGCCATATAATGAAATAATTGATATTTTTAGATAGCAACAAGTCTTCTGAACAAAATGAGCCATGAATGAAGAAATTCAGTTGAAAATTTCAGAAATTATTTATAAAAATCCATAAGTTAGGTAGCATTTGTTGAACAAAGTTACATCCTATAATTATTAAAAAATTACATGAATTCATTGAAATATTGTAATTAATCTTTTTATTTTTATGAAAAAATCCTACATATACGAAAATGGCCTCATCTGGTACTTAAGTAGCTATAATATATTTTCTGTTACTTTAATTGGACTGCCACTGGTATATTGTAACTCTGGACCACAGATTTCTATACATAGATGGCCTGCTCATTGTTTAAAAGTGAAGCCGTCAATGGTGGGGTACTTTTACGAATGTACATTCAACACTATAGTAAATTGACTTTATTTTGGTGGTCAGACGTAACCAATTTATTTTTTAAAATGTGATGAACAGATCCTATTAGTTAATAAAAAATGTGTAGCATCCAAAAATGGAGTATTGAACCATTTTTTTTATTATAATTTTTTATAAATATACATTTTCAATAATTTGAATAAAGTGCTCAAAATATTCCAATTTTTGGATTTTTCTATTCATTTAATGTTTTGAGGAAGGAAAAAAATAGATTTAAAGGCCATTGAGGGTGAATTGTCAAAAAAAAACCATTATAATATATATTTATGCTAAAAAAATGTAAAGTTATGAAAAAATAACAAACACAAACAGAATGAGCATGGAAATATGCATTATATAAAGAAAAGGGGCAACAAAACCAGTGAGGACAAGAAAGAGTGAATGGATACAAGAGAAAATAAGGTTTCTGGCATATTGTATATGTTAATGGAATTATCTGGAATAGCTAGTAACCAAGGACGCAGAAGTGCAGCTAGACTTATGATTTATGTTAATCCGAGGCTATTGGGATTTTAATATTTTTTTATTATTGTTTTTATTATTATTTTTAGTCCGCTGAAGTCAATATTATTTATTCTGATAAAGCCTTGTTAGGACTTTTAATATAATAACTACGTTCCAATTTTTAAAAATTGAATATGTGTAATTAATGTTTAAATTTTAGACCTTTTTTTGTAAAGAATTTTGAATGTTCTAAGAATGTATCTGTAGTGTTCGAATCTGTTAAGAGTTATCATACCTGAAGAGGGTGTAATGTAACACCGAAAAAGTTAGTGCGATATTCAAATAATTAAAAATATCTAACCTTACTGTGAAAAAGTGCTTTGGTGATTTACATTGAATATTAGAAAAGTTCTAGCAGTTCTCTTGAGAAATGAATTAAGTAACACAGAATGAATAAAATTTTATTTTATTGACAAAGATTATAATCAAACAATAAACAAGAACATAATTATACTATTAATATTAAATAATAGCAATATTAATACAAAATAACATAAGGCTATTTTAGTTTACCTGCCACAATGTGATAAAATAGATGGATATATGAATGCTTATTGAATATTTCTAATGTTTAAGCTTAGAATTTTGTTTCAATCTTAAATTATTACATACTTTAATTATCTATTAAATCGAATACAGTTGTAAATACAACAACAACAATTTCATATTTTAAGCAATGAAAGTAGAATCTTTCCAAATGAAAAGCATTTCTTATCTTCTATCACCTCGTATTTGCTCATTCTTACATCCATATGCTAAACAATATATATCAATAACGCAAAAAAAAAAAAAAACAATCACAAATAGCAAGAAATGTATTCAACTAACGACTCAGCTAACGTAGATTCCAGCTTTGTTCCTAGCAGTTTCCTTTGTTCAATGGCTTCTGGTCCGTACATAGAAAGTAGGCTATCTATGATATAGAAATCTGTGTTCTGAACTCAATATCACTTAGCCAAGTGCAAAGTAGGCTTAGCTTCAATTTACTGGGGAAAAAAGTAGCCACTGTAAAACAATTAGTGTCATTCCTCTTATATATGTTATGATAAAAGTGATTAATCCGATGATTATGCATAATCACCAATAATTTCAGTAAATGTGATAAATTTATTTCATATATTGCAAATTAATCATATTTACCAGTGATTATACATACCTGCCAGTTTTTAGTGATGATTGTGATAAATCATACTTAATTAATCAAATTTACCGAATATTATGTAATTGCTAGTCTGTTGTGGAAAATTTGATAAATTATGCATTCTCGTCCAGTAATGAAGTAGTTAACTGCATTCGTCTTCATTTATGTAATAAGTTCAGCTTTAAGCAGTCAAAGAAAATAAGATCTCACTCATTTCAAGAAATAATTGCAAATGAAAGTGCGGAAATCAAAGTTGATACTCAAATAAAAATGTCTATAAAACCTGAACTTGATAGGTCTGATATTTTTGTATGTGGCCAAAAAAAGAAAGATTATATGGCTTATTGAGATCGGAATCACAAATCAAAATTTGTTAACAACAGTTAAAAATGATAAAATGAGGAAATTTGACTTAATGGCAAATGAACTGAACATGATGTATGTGTCAAGTAAAGATAATTCCCTATGTAATGATTTGGGATGATATTGCAACAACTTACTATAATAATCATATCAAAACTATTGATTTGTCTGTAAACATAGAAGCTTACATCCAGATTCATATCCTTAATAAGACCCTGGAAACATCTCCTTCGAAAAGAGATGGGGATTTGATGAGGAGAGTGTGGAAGATGACATTGAAAATGTACTGAAAGCGCTAACCAGTAGAGATGGCTAGAGATAATCAAAGTTAAAGGGGAATGAATGCTAAGAGCCTGTTATAAAAATGAAATAACAATAACTCTATAATTAAATTAATAATTAACCATGATATTTATCATATTTTTGAACTACATTTTGGAAATTATGCAAAAATTGCTTTAAAAGTAATGTATTCAATAATATTTATCAAACTTACAAATTCATTTGGGAATTACTTAAAAATGCTGGTAAAAGTGAGAAATTCAACGAAATTTATCAAACTTACCAACATGATTGATGATTATGCATAATCACCAATTAATCACTTTTATCGTAACATATGCATCACATGATGTTTCTTGTTAATTTAATATTATTTAATATTAGTTTGAGTGTAATGGCTGACAATAATACTAGAATGAATTAAAAATATTTTCATTTAATTTTGTTTTATATACTAAATGCACTTTTGTTGTTATATTTTGTCATTTGAAGGAAAAGATGATATTAAATAATTATCCTTTAAATAATTTTATCCTTTTGATTTATTAAAAAATAACAGATTATTTGTTTACTAGCTTCCAAGTTAAACAAATGAAAAAAAAATTTTCTTTGTATCATTACATATGCATCTATATATTAGAATATTTATATTGTAAAATTAATGTTTTGACATTCTAATTTATGTTCTTTAAAAATATTTGTAATTCATTTTTGCTTGTATTTAAGATGTATTTTGAATAAATAAGTTTATTTGCTATCAGTGCTAGTTTACAATTTTTATGTTGTATTAGCAATAAAGAATAGTTTTATAGAAATATTTTAAAAGAAAAAATTATATAAAATTTTTCATATTTAAAGAAATAACAGTTTGTTTGTCATTGTAATTATTAATTAGTGATTTTTATTTTTTCAATAAATTACTTTGATTATTTAATAAAATCTTTTTTATTCAGATGCTATTTATCTTAATTAAAACTTTTAATTAAAGAATATTGATGTAAGACAATTGCTTTGTTTAAGCAGATAACAAAAATTAATTTCCCAATAATTCTACTTAACAATTTGACACTAGATATAGAAAATTTTGGGGCTGAAATTGATCAGATTCATAATCTTAAACTGGTTTTTATTTTATACAAAATCCAAAAAAAATCAACATAAAATTCTGATGTTTTCAGTAGGAAGCATTTCCCTTCAACAACCTTATTGATTACCAGATTTGGAAAAGAAATTGTTTTTGAGTGGGGCAAAAAATTTTTGAAAGTTGGTCAGAATTGGTAAATTATAGCTTAAAAATATTTTAAACTTTTCTTGTTCAAAAATTTTGGGTTTGTATATATTATTATTAGAAATATTTATAATGATGTTAATATGTATTCAAATTGCTATTTCTCTTTCACAATTTTAGTAAAATTGTGAAAATTTGGTTAATTTTAGCATCATAGTTGTCAAGTAGGGCGACTTGAAGAAGACAAAGAGCAAGGTCAACAAGTTATGGCAGGAGAATGATATTTGGTCAATTAGTGTGGGAAACATCCTGAATATAAACAAAAATCAGCCGATTTGATAATCTAACTTTTATTATCTATTATTCAACCTGTAACCATCAGTTTTTGTATTGTTTGTATGAATAAAGGTGAGATATATTACAAATCATTAATTTATGGTAAATAATTTATTAACAATGACACATACTTTGTAAACAAAAATGAAAAATATTTACAAAGAAAAATGAAATGCAATCCATCTTGGGGATATACTTTCAATATGCAACTTTTATTCAAAATACAATAATAAGAAAAAATGCAGTATCAAGAAACTGGTAGATCCTTGATACCTGTATTGGCAATGCACAAGTATAGTGACTATATATTGTTATGTTGAGGTTGGTATGTTAATCTAACAATAAATTTTAACCTTAATTCTAGTCTTTGCATATGTTAAAAAGTACTCAAATATTTCATTGATTAACAACAACATTAGCAAGCAAGAAACTTAACAATATAACTTAACTCTACATTATGTGAATCATCTATTTATAATGACTTCACAATACTATTTTGCATTGAATGCTTGTTAAAATATTATAATAAGTTTTAAGTGGCAGTATAAATAATAATGTTACCATCTTTCTTTATAATTTAAATAAATATTTGTTCAACATTTTCCTGAGATATTCTTTAATTCAATTTACATTAAGATCTCTGAACATCTGAATTATTTATATAAATGATATCATTTTCCATTATGATCAAAGGTAAGATGTTTTTAGATTTTTTTCAATGTTCAAATTAGAATTGGAAATTAAAATTCTTTTTATTTCATCTAAACAAACAAGACTGTTTCACAACTTTTACACTAAAAATAGAATTCAAATCTTTCTTTTCTTTTTATTCTCTTTAATTTTTGTTTTTATTTTAGGGGTAAATAAACCCTAAAATAAATACAATAATTAAAGAGAATAAAAGAAAAGAAAGATTTGAATTCTATTTTTAGTGTAAAAGTTGTGAAACAATCTTGTTTGTTTAGATCAGCATTTCCCAAACTTTTTCTATGACGGAATACTTCACAATCATATAATTTTTATGTAACCCTTTAGTTATTTTATAGTATAAGTAGATATTAATAATAAATAAATTACACAACTAAGTATAAGAGTTAAGAAAATGAAACAAACATTTATCATCAAACTGTATGTAAAATAAAACGCATGAAAATAATAAAATAAACTAGCGACTCCAGTTTCAATTTGGCATAACATTTAAATCATATGAGGCTTATATTAATTATTAATTTTCATAATTTTTTTACAGAACACTTACTGACCTTCTATGGAACATTGGTGTTCCGCAGAACATAGTTTGGGAAACGTTGGTTTAGATAAATGGTTTATTAATTATCTATATGGATGTTTGTTAATAAATCTAAATTATTGCATTTTACAAATCAATAACTTTTTAATAGTTTGTTTTGCTTAAAAAATTTGTACAAAATGTTTAGTAGAATCTCAATTAACAGACTAATATGGGAAAGAATGTCTGTTAATGGCAAAAGTTTATTAAAGTGAACATATTTTAAAAATACAATAAAGTATATTAAAATTAAGAAAAATATTACATTTATAAAATGCAATTATTTAAATGCACACAAATTGTTAATCTATGCTGATCTGCTAATATTGAATCCCCTCCATAAGATAATAATGTATCCCTCTTGTATAACTAAACACTAAGGCCTAATCTCCATAGATAACATTGATATTCCTTTTGTATAATGAAATATTACATATAACATTACTTATCCATTGTTCACAGAGAGAATTTCAAATGTTTATTAAGAAATAAATAAAAATTTAATCCAGATATTTTGTCTGTTAAATTCAAAATCTGTTACAGTAGAGTCTGTTAAACTGAGGTTCTAAATCATATTGTATAACAACAGATATATATTTCACAAACATTTTTTAAGAATAATTTTAAATATATTTGATTATAATATTTATGACAAATAATGCTCAATATTTTAATAATCATTATTTTAATAATACATTGCATATATCTTATTATGGTATGTGCAAATATAGTTATTAAATAAAACATACAAAAAATTAAATTATTAAAAATATATTAAAATTTAATTAAATAAAACATACAAAAAATTAAATTATTAAAAATATATTAAAATTACACAAAAAGTACATTAAAATTAATATTATTAAAATTATTATAAATATTATTTATTAAAAATACATTAAGCATAATATATCTTCTTATGAATTATTAAAATATTGAATTTTTTAATATATGTTTCTTTTGATTGTTGTTTTTTTTGTAATTATTCATATCTATGATGTCTATCAACTTGATTCGTAAGAATAACATTTAATTTTCAATTTAAATTAAACTTTTTAAAATTTTTTTAAATTGGATTTTAAAATACACTTTTTAATATAAGTTTTCAAGGCATTTAGCATTTTATTTTTATTAAAAATTATATTTCAGACATTCCATTATCATATGGTATATATGAAGTAGTTAGTGATTCTCAAAACTGTAATCGTTGTGAATTTCTTTGGGATCCCACAAAAGAAACAGGTGTTTTTGTACGGGTAAGTTTTATATGTAATATTTGTTTGTTTAGCAAATTTATTCATTGAAATGAATGTTAAAAATATATTATTCCTTTGTATATCTCTTGTTTCACACAACTTCCACTTTCATTCACATTTACATTTCTTTTATCCTTCTATCAATTTATCAGATTTTGCTTTGAAATTATTAAAAAGTGATATGAGTGATCTTTATATATTTTTATTATTATGTCCACAAAGCAACATGATTCCATGTTCGTGCAACTACACAAACTACACATCTCCCCTATATTCCCCACTTTTACATTTTGCCATTGCCAATGTTGCCATACTCAATAGAGAGGACCTGAGCACTCACTCATTAGTCACTCTGTTTGGCTGCCCTGCCTACCATGTGCTCAACCATCTCCTCTACTCCCTCTGTTCACTCCCCTCCATTCTTACGTTCCCCTCTGATGTCATACTTTGCACACCTAGTGCCATGAAGTTTTGCAAGACCTATAAAACAAATGAAATCACCATTATATTTGTGAATAAAATTTTTTTTAAATTTTATAAATGAAACTCTGATGATTTTATTTTCAATTTTACTTCAGAGCCACTGTATATACCCAAAGAGCTACAGTTTGTTGATTCCTGATCTGAAACATAATTCCCACATAATACATTAATTCAATAGAAAATCAATGTCTGATATATATTGTTTAGATATAAATTGTGCATTTTAGAAACATAATCACAATGTGTAGCAAGGAACCCCGTATATCTCTTACTTCACACAACTTCCACTTTCATTCACATTTGCATTTCTTTTATCCTTATTATATTCTATCAATTTATCATTTTTTACTTTGAAATTATTAAAGTGATATGAGCTGATCTTTATATATTTTTATTATTATGTCCACAATTTTATCGTCTGATCTCTTGCAGGTGTACTGATAGATAGCTTTGTGTTTAAATAAAATGTTTGAGACAAACAACCTTCTTACTGTACAGATCTCCAACAGTTATTCCTATTATTATTCAGTATAGTGTCAACCTAACCAATTCTTCTATATCTCTCTCTAAACCAATCCAGAATTCAATTCACCTACTGCAATTATTTGCTCATTAGTATGTTATTCATATAGTATATTATTCATTTCACTCCAAAACTTTTTTTACTTTCACTTATACCATTTATAACAATAATGGCCAAAGTATGACACAAATACATGCTGGATATTTTTAGGACATGACAGCAATTAATCAAAAATAAACATAATTTTTTAAAAATAACTTTTAAAAATTGTTTTATTTTACTAAAAGAAATAAATATATTTTTAATAATCATTTAACATCTCCATCTTATCTTCAAATTGTCCATAAGTTGCAGTTGTCATTTGTATAATAAGCCAAAATATTCCAGTCCATGTTACAAACAATTGGAATTGCTTTTAAAAGATATAACTCATAGAATGGAAACTATGGCTCACTAGTTTGAAAATTATTATGATAAATATTTGTGTTACTGTATTTACTAAGATAATTGATTGTTTTTTTCAAAATATAAGATGAAAATTATACTAAAATACTAACTTTATACTGAAATTATACTTTATACTAACTTTATACTAAAATTATACTATATTTATGGGAAATGAAGAATAAAAGAATTGTATTAATTAATATAAATGCTAAATGAAATTTTTAAGAATAATCAAAAGAGAAAAATTGATAATTATACAAACATCTAAAATCTCCTTTATAAAACATTTCTATAGTTTTCAGCATACAGTTTTAACTTTATCTTAATTAAATGGTATATGGTAATGTTAAATTTCATATTTTTTATTTATATAACACAAAACTGTTTTTAACTGATTTTTTATATTGTGCCATTAACCATGAAAAAATAATTATGATTTTATGATGGGGCATGTGCCTATCACTAAATTTATTTATTTGGCATCTAAACAATAAGTTTCGCTAATATTAATCTGCAAGATCATATATGGCAATCAAAATCCTCTGTAAGCACAGCTCATTAACAAGTTATTATTTATTCTCATTCACCTATATGTTTCTACACTCACTTTCAGCTATTTATGGTGATATGGTGATATAATTTACATAACATTTTAATTTGCATGAAATTACATAATAATATTACATAATATTATATAATAATAATATAATTTCATGCAAATTACAAAAAAATATTTATTTGTTCATCCTTACATAGTATAGTCTAGTAGATATCCAGATTGTCATTATTGGCTGAAGGTACTAAGCAATAATAGACCAGCAGTTCTCAAATGTGGACACAACAACAAAATATTTTTGTGTGTAAGTGGATGGCAGAATTTAAAGAAATGCTGAATATAACTGTGTTAAATTCCTATTTATTGTATTTATAGAACTATTCTATATAGCAACTCAAGATTTCAATGGTTGAGGAAGAAATATACCCCTAATAACAAATAAATATTTGTTTATTATATTTTTATGCTCTTCCATATTTTTTAATCAAGATAAATACAGTACCATGTTTGCCCATCTTAGTCCCAATGAAGTATTTAGAATAAATTTAACAAAAGTCATTTATAAAGTATGATTATAATAAAGTGATCATACTTTACTAATCCAAATCAGTATACAGTATCTTGTTTAATTAATTTAAAAAAAGATCTTTTTTTGAATTTTTTGAAACAAGATTACTGATTTGAATAATAATTGAATGATGGAAATAATAAATTTTTTATTCAATTTACTATAACAAATTATCAATTTTTATTACATTATAATTAGATTAAGTTAATTGAATCATGTTACTGAGTTTTCTCAGGAATATACATGATGGTGAAAATTCACTCAGAGCTCTTCATGACTGCTCAGAACTCATCATGAGTGGTCAGCTGAAAAGTTGAAAAATGAGCTTTAATAGCCTTATCTTGTTCTTTCCTGTTAAAATCTAATTGAATTCAGTTTTTCTGATGGTTAGCAAATGTTTTACTGTGTTTTCAATCCTGTGACTTTATCACAAAGTTTCAAATTAATGCAACAACAGAAATTTCTCATAGCCACATTAGCAACCACATAAAAATTTTTCTTAAGAACTACTGCAAACCACTGCATTATTTCATCTGGCTTCTAGCTTATGGCCATTATAACAAAATTGGATTACCAACAACTCAGAATATAATTGGAGCACACACTTCCCCTTTCCATATGAAGGCATATATTCAAAATAATACATATATAAGTAATATAATAAATAAATATTTGAGATTTCACTCTCAGAATCATGAATGTTTATGGGCAGTTCTATCCTGGGATTGAATAATTTGTAATCTCCAGATTTTTGGATCCTAAGATTTCCTTATAACATTCAGCTCAATGTACCAAAATCTTCTCAATTATTCATTTTATTACAGATAAAAATATTGTTTTAATTAAAAATGCTTAATAGCATTTAATTTTTTTCATGGTTTTAATTGATAAACAGTTTCTTATATTTATTAAATTATATGATATAGAAATGTTGCATAAATTTGATCAGAAAATTTTTCTCTGCTATTTTTATGCCACTTGCAATCCCATTTTATATTAATTGATAGGTATTCCATTTCCCAACATGGGCCAACCATACCAATGATGATGATTAGGAATTTAGGGATCACTGAATTTTCTTTGAACAAATTAATTCTTGATGCTGCAATCCATCAATTTATAATATTTTTTATAATTAGCATTATAGTTATCTATGCAAAAAAATTTTAAAATTGCAATAGTCATTGTATAAAAGAAAATTGTGAATTACTGCGTTATTTATGTGGTTTTAGTAATAAATAATGAGAAGTGTTATGCTGCACATTATTTACAAAGCATTTGTTATCAATTGAAAATATTTTATTTTTCAAAGTTTATATGATAAGAGGAATAATAACATCATTTTTATAAATATCAGCCTTAAGATTGTATTTCATAATATGTAAAAATTCACTTGACCTAGCAGAAAATTTATTATAAATCTACCTATCACTGAATAATAAAATGATGGAACTTTAGCTGAAGAACCAAGTCTTAAAATCATTTTTCTTTCAGAAGTTTGAATATAAAGCACTTATTTTTTATGTAGGTGAATTTTTTTATCTTTGCATTATAATAAAATTTGCTTAATTTTCTTTCTAAGTACTTTGCATGTTAAAAATATATCAGAAATGGAGGAAAAAGTAAAGTGTATGATAGTTTAGGATTATTTTATTAAATTAATAAAATCCCCAAATTTTTTTCATTTACTAATCTTACATTGCAGAATTGAAAAAAATTACTAATAATACATATTAGTAATTCAACTTTTTAAATTAAAAAAAAAATTGAGATTAAGTTAATACTAATCAAATTTTCCAAACTTGACAAATTGATTATTATTGAGAACTGAGGGTGCTAATGAGCAATTTCAAAATCAAACAAATCAAATCATGCTTCCTTACAAAGCAGATGTAATGAAACTAAAAGGTTTTGTTGTTTTTTCCCCCTCTATCTTTTTTTGAATAGAAATTATAAATCCAAATATATTTGAAAATATTTGTTTAAAGCCAATAATATACAGTTTGTATTAACACTGTTATGATTTTATCATCATTTTGTATCTCACACACTTGATAGTTTGATGGTTCTTTGTTCCAGCAAATATATAGTCATAACCAAATCATATGAAATTTAAATCATAAAGTGGATTTCAGTACTCTTTTTAAAAACAGTTTTTAGTTTTCTATTTTTATTCATAATCAAATGAAAATAACAATTGTTTTTTTCCATATGAAATTCATTAAATATTAAAAATTATTTTTAAAAATAATTTTGTGAGATACTATTTTTCTAAATTAAAAAAATTAAATATACTTCATATAAAAAATTATTAAGGTAAAAACATTTTTTCATATTTTTATTTTTATAAAAATAAGATGTCTATTCTTTATGAATATTTATATATTCATATATTTTTCTAAAAAAAGAATATCAGAGATAAAATAATTTACATTGTTTTTAAATTTTAATTTTTATAATAAAAACTAAATTATTTTTAGGTTAATTGCATAAGTACTGAATTTACACCAAAGAAGCATGGAGGTGAAAAAGGAGTTCCATTTAGAATTCAAATTGAAACATTTTCATATGGGGAAGGAACACCAGTTAGATTGCATACAGCTTCTTGTCAAGTGAAAGTTTTTAAGGTACCTACTTATTTGAAAATAAATTTTGCAAAAATTTACAAAACAAAGTACTAGTATTTTAAAATTGTTTCATATTTATCTATTCTGTTAGATTAACTTTATTATTTGCTTAAAAATTAAATAAGACCAATGATAAATAACTTCACACAATTGCAGATACATTCTCTGCTTGGTGACTTACTTCATTACAGTTCTTTTAATTTATAAAAAAAAAATAATTTTTAACTTAATTCATTGCTGCATAGCAGTTGATTCAGTTTTGATGTCAGTCGCATATCCTTAATATAGGTGTTGAGACAATATTGACAGAGAATATCTTAAAACCAATGATAAAAATTTATTTTTTCAAATTATAACATTTTCAGCCCACCCAAGGCCTAGCCTCAGTACATGTTAAAACTATGTTACAGTACTGAGAATAGTCTCAAGTTAAGTTAAAAATTATAGTTTGAAAATAAATTTTTCTGCTTTAAATAACTATTAATGTATTGAGTATGCATTGAAAAGCAGATGTTTTATAGGAATAGTATCAATGATAAATAATTTTCATCTATTCTGTTAATACAATATAGGATCATTTATCTGGAATGCAGATTTTAGGTTTTCCAGATGAGAGATCTTTCTGAATTTGAGACATCATATCCAAAAAATTGAAACATTTAAACATTACAAAAAATAATTATCTTTAAATTAAAAGTATTTTTGGTTAGTTAATACAAATTAACTCAAAATAATTGTATCCATTTCTCTATTTTTTCTTTATTTAAATGAAAAACTCAAAGATAAAATCAGCAATTAAGTAGGAACAATTTTTTTATTTATAGTAACCTGATTTTCCCAATTTTTCTTTACATTAATTAACATTTCATGGAAGTACATGAACCAAAATTTTTCACAGCTGTAGCCTAATGTCATATGCATATTGAGCTGAGAATTTTAAATTTCATTTTATATATGGATATTTTACTTCCTATTTGTTTGATATATTTGGATTGTTTATTATTATACTGATAGCTTTAATACACAACAAGTGCATTTATTGAACAAAAATGATTTTTTATTATAAAACACTTTTAGGTATTAACCCATCATCAGCAAATTGCAAATTTATGGATTATGGATTAATGTCTGAAAGTGCTTTATAATAATAAATCATTTTGGTTCAATAATAGGCTTTTTATTGTATATTAAATTTTGTTTCCCAAACCAGGACTTTGTTTTACAATTAAAAAAAGTGAAACAAGTCAAAAAAGTGTAATTTTTTAGGAACAGAAAAAACGATTATACAAAAATTTATTGGTTTATATCAGCAAAGAAAAATTAAGTTAGAATTATGAACATATTTATTATTCAGGAAAATTGATAAACTTATAATGTTTATTTATTTTTTTTTGCATTATTGTAACATCATGCAATTCTGATTTGTTTCACTTTTCTTGAGAAGGTACAGTCAGTGTCTGAGAAGTTGAACTCTGAGTCACAAAGTCTATTGTTAAAAATGGGGATAGGTTGAAAATCCAATGTGCTACTTTGTGCCTGTTAACGGCTAGAATCATACAATAAAATAATTATGGTTTTAAATAAAATTTTGAAAATTATTAAATAATTTTTTACAATTACATTAAATAATTCAATCATAAAATAATTTTAAAATTATTATATATATTTTAAAGCCATATTATAAGAATGCATAATTATTTATAGAAAAACATGCTAATTTTAAATGATATCATATCGATATGAGCATATAAAATATAATTTCATTTTTTATTGTTTTAATACATACATAATTAAACGATAGTTATTTTATTGTAATACTCTAGCTGTTAACCAATACAAAGTAGCACATTCGATTTTCAACCTCTTTCCTGGTTTTAAGAATAGACTTTACAGCTCAGAGCTCAACTTCCCAGAGGTTGATTGTACAATATGTTGTCTTTGGCCCCACACCCACATGCAATTATCAGTCGGTTAACTATTTAATTGCAGGAGTGAGAACAAAGAACTCCTATTGTTTAGCCCTCCAACAAAAGAGATGCTAGTGAGCACAGTCTCATAGGAGTCATTTGTTGTCACTCCTGCAATTAAATAGGTGACCAACAGATAATTGCATGTGGACCCGGGGCCTTTGTGTCATGATCAGTTTGATATAATACTAAAGGTTAAACAGGACACAACTCATTGTCTTCTTGCATAAAAACATTGCCCATATTATTTTCTTTAAACAGTATATTATGAAAGTTTATAGAGTTATTGTGAGGTATATAGAATTGCCTAGAATAAAATATGAAGTGAGTGAAATCATACCTCTTTTTATTCTTAATTTGCATATTTAGAGTCATATATGGCAATTGTAAGCAGTTTATTCTGCATTCCTCATTTGGATTTTTACCGAATTTTATTGCATTTCCATACATTTTTTATCATTTATGGATGCTTTTGTAGATTATCTTTTAATTTTGAGCACTAGAATATTTGAGAAGCAGACTTGATTAATAATTTTTATTCTTTTTTTTATTGAAGATAATTTTTATTAGAGTAATAAAATTATTCAATACAGACTGATGTATTCATTATTGAATTTGTGTTTGACGTAATTTTTTTATGAAAAATATATCTTTTTTTTATTTATTTTGATTAAATTATAGTTATTTTTTAATTTCCATGACTATGAAGTATATTTTCATTATTATGAAGTCAAAGAATGAATAAATTTCTTAGGTGAATTTAAATACACAACACATTCTTAGGTGCATATTTTTATAAATAAAAATTATAAAAATTTGTTGTTTTTTTAAAACTCCTCCTTTTTTTAATATATGAAGTTTTAATTTAACAGAATATTTATGATTGAATTTTAATAAATATTATTATGAATATGTTGAATTAATTTATTAAACTTTGAGATTTATTTTAAGTTAATTAATGTTGAAACTATTTAGCCTAAAGGTGCTGATAGGAAACATAAAACTGATAGAGAAAAAATGTCTAAGAGACCCCAGTCAGAACAAGTAAGCTTATTATTAATTATATTTTAAGTTTCTCATAGAATTAATTTGGATAATTTAATAGTAATTTAAATAGAAAGA
This sequence comes from Olivierus martensii, assembly GCA_000484575.1. Classification (NCBI taxonomy): domain Eukaryota; kingdom Metazoa; phylum Arthropoda; class Arachnida; order Scorpiones; family Buthidae; genus Olivierus; species Olivierus martensii. The sequence continues at coordinate 7,842 of AYEL01050048.1, read as the reverse complement.
TTTTATTCTTGAAATCAATTCAAATATAAAATTTTGACTAGATCTTTCAGTAGAACTTGCCAGTATTCTTTAATTTGCACTTTGAAAATAAACATTTTTGAAAAGAAGTACAAAAATCATTATGACTTCATTTATAAACTTTGATACAATTCATTACTTAATTTAATTAGGACAAAGTTAAATGGAATTTATTCAATATATAAATTTCATTTAACTTCAAAATATAATTGACAATATTATGTATTGATAATTTATTAGATATACAATATAGTAACTATTTTAAAATACTAGAAATTTGGTAAATTTATAAATGAATTTTTCTACAATATATGGATATTGTTTTTATTTTTATCATCATTTAATATTTTATTTATAGAAAAGATATCAAGTAGTTTTGTTTTATAATTATGGAAATTAATCATCTGAGAAAATTATAAAGGAAATAAAGAAAGAATCAAAAATTATTTTTTATGTTATGTTGTTCAATATAAATTATGCTAACAATTAAGAGTATTAAATGCATATATATTTTTATATAACAATAATCACAAATATGATTTTAGAATTTAAATTTTCTTTTATATTGAATGTAAAAAATTTATTTTGCTGAATCTAATTTTTTTTAATAAGTATACAAAGTAAATAAATTTTTTCCTGAATATACAATCTAGGAATTTCAAACAGTTTTTGGATAAATTGATATTTACTAAAACAATAAATTATAGAATATTTAAAATTGAAAGATTTTAAGTTGCATAATAATTTTATAATTTATTTTTTAAGTATATAATAATTTTATATTTATAATTTTATGATATATATTGGCTTTCAAGTTGTATAAGTAATAGGAGGATTAAAACAATATAATTTGAGAACAAGGTAAGTTGAACTTATTCTGATTCCTTTTTCAAGGAATCAATGGCATAAGTTAATTAGTTCTAACTCCAATGTGTTTGGTCTTTCAATAGGATACATTGAGCAATTGGGATTTTCTGTGCACATTTTGTTTATTGGTCTTTCAATAGGATACATTGAGCAATTGGGATTTTCTGTTAAGTTGTGAAGTATAGTAGACAGTTGGTAGTATTATGTTAAGCTCAGTTTTCCTGATTCTTTCAGTTTTGAGGACTGTTATTGGTATTTTTAAGATTGGTTTTGATGTTTCCCTAACACCTTTGTGGCTGTTAATGGTGTTCCTCTGCTTTTCTCTTGTTGAAGTTCTTTCAATAGGTTTCTGTGTTTCTTTTTGCAGGGTCATTATTGTTCATGATTTTTTTTTTTTTTTCTTCTTTCGTTCTCTTTTGTTCTTTCGATAACTCCAATGTGTTTGAAAATATAAGTTCTAATTCTTGACAAGAAATATTATTTTAACAAAAAAGTTTTTTATTTAAAGTGTTAACATACAACACAACCGGAGAAGAGATCATTTTAAAAAAATTTGTAAAGTCAAGTTTTTCCAAATCTATTGTTCTTTGATTACATGATTTGTGTAAACCAGAGAATGTTCATTTTGAATACAGGAAAAAGTGGCACATTATTATTATTATTATTTATAACAACACATTGATTGTTTTTTAGTTTAGATATGATTTATTATTTGATACTTATTGATTTTTTTAATTTTTTTTATATACATGAAGTTTTAGTTTCTAGAATATATGAAACCAGTGCTATATGAGAGATTTATAAAGAAATGTGTAATCGTATTGTATTTAATAATTTTAGAATTATATTTAAATTTTTCTATAGAAACTACAAAATTTTTTATATTGCATATACCATATTTCCTTGATTTTAAGGTGCCATTAACTGTAATATGAATCAGTGATTTAATAATTTATAACTTAGTAATCAGAACATGGTTGGAAATATTAATAAATATTGGAAACAAAACAAAGAGAAAAGTATTTTTTATAATAATCTGGTGGTGGGATTAATAAATAACAGACTATTAGTGGCTAAGACTAGAAAAATAATTGTTCCTGAATCATATCCAAACAAGCTTACAATGGATTGGCTTAGATCTTAAACCCATTTCCTATTGTGGCATTTTTTGGAGGAATTTTTATTATTATTAATTTCTGAAATTTTATTAATAACTTTTCTCTAGTGAATTAAAATAAATCAGCTGTGAATCTCTTACATCATTCTAATATTTTCTAAGATATCTTAACACATTTTATACTGTTAATTTTTTCTTACCAATCATCAATTTATCCCAAATATCTAATAATTTAGTTATTCAGTTTTTTAACTTACAGTTCTGATTGAAAGTAAATCAATCTATATATTGAACATTTATATGCTTAATAATTAATCTCTTCATTACTTTTTTAGTTAGTCATTCCCCATTCAATAATAATAAATAAGTAATTTAAACATTATATGTAAACCATTTAATTTCATCTTAATCATAATTTTAATAATAATGTCCATCTTATATTATGATTATTCTGTATACTTAACATTTTCCATTGATCTTACTTTTAAAATGATTGTTTAGTTTATTCAAAATAGGAAAAATTTTACTCAGTTTTTATCTTAAAATATTGATTTCAACAATAAAATGTGTTTTTAAAATTTTATTTAAAGGTAGAACTTTAAATAAATTTAAAAACCTATTTAATTATCATTATTATCATCATAAATTTTAAGTATAGTTCTATAATTCTAATAAACTGCTTAACTTCCAAGTGATAACTTACAAAAATTAAAACAGCACATTTAGCAGTAGGATTATCAAAGTAAATAACTTTTTAATTCTCAATAACGTTTTCAGTATACAACGATACTATCATCAGTTGAGTAACACATTCTATATAAGAACTACAAAACGAATACAATAAATTTAAATAGAATACATTTAAAAATAATTTATAAATATACAATTAACAGAATAATCATGAAACTTAAAGAGAGCTTCTTATTATATTATATTATTTACCCTGGTGGGAATGGGAATAATAAAAAGGTCACAGTAGAAACAAACGTAATGGGTTAACTGTTCTCCTTTACTGCGCACTTCCACACTATACTTAATTCGTCAGCTCGTCTAATATTAATTATATTATTAGAATTACTGGACCTTATAATTTCTAGTTTTTCTCTGAGTGGTAAATCCTTACGATTAACTACATTTTTAACAATTTTGGCAGCCTGCCAATTGATATTTAACGTCTTTTTTGAAAGCTCTTTGCGCTAGAGCGGTCACTAGATTACCTTTAGCGATATTATCCTTATGTTCTTTCAGCCTATCTTTGAAATTTCTGGCAATAGCCCCCACATACATTTCATGTTGGTTATCATCTATGTTGTGTAGTGGTATCCTATAGATTCCCGATCTAAAAGTCCCTAGTTCTTTTGTCTTTATCATTGCGCAGCATATTAAAAATTTTGTAAGTTATCATAAATTTTAAGAAACTTTTTAAAATTATGTAATTATATTTATTTCATTATTTAAAACTGAAATCCATTTCATAAAATTTGGTGTAAATATTTATCATTTTCTTAGGAAAAATATCAACCATCTTATGATTGTACAGTATTGAAAGAAGTAAGTTACAGTTTTAAACTTCATATAAAAATTTTTGTTTTATTTTGTTTTCATTAATTAAAAAAATTCAAAATTAATTATATGTATAGACAGTCTTGACTTATGACACCCTCAACTAATGACCACTTGTACTTATATGTGGAGGGATTAATAAATTGGGCCATTGGTAAATTCTGTGATTGGTCAATGCAGTTCACCTGCATAACAGTCTATGTTCAATAGTCTGATATACCAAAAGCATTCTCTTTATGTTTGCTTCTTCTATTTTAGTATTTGTCATGCTTAGTAAGATAATATGTCCTAGTAAAGTTTAGTAATGGGAAATACAAAAATTTTAATCATTTCTGATTTCCAACTGCAAAGTTTGAACCAAACTCTGTCATAAGTTGAGGACTGTTTGTATTGTATGAAATGTTTATGCCATTTAGTATAATATAGTGTAATATAATAATAGAAAAATTCTATACATTCTATTCACTAAATTCTAAAAAATTAGCCCATAAAGGATTGTTTTACTAATTAAAAGTAAGTTGTGCACTTAAAAAAAATAAATGAAATAAAAACTTGACATATGTAGAATGTTTTATGATAATTTTTTTATGATTGATTGATTAATTGATTAGTTTTTGCAACATGATCTGTATCTTAAATATGTCATTTCATAAGCATGAAGCTCCAAGACATATATAACACTACAAAAGACATCACTACTCAATACATGCAACATAGTAAGGAAGTTTTTCAGCAACACAGATAGATAGTTAAAATGCAACTAAAACATCAAGTAACTACCTTAACTCTTGTCCGACATAGCACTTTTGCTCCGGAGTTATTCCATGCTCACATTGACATACCCCATAATAATAATAATAAATCATGATACTTAATCATAGATAGTTATAATACTCTATAAACAATATTTATGTGGAAATTAAACTAATTTTATCTGAATTCATAAAAAAAAAACAAAATGAGTAAAAACGTCTTAAAATTAAATTCAGGAGAATACAACTTGGCACTCCCACCTCTTTTCGTCATTGTCATTCTTTCTCCTCCTTCTTTTTTTTTTTTGGCGCCCCTCTTGAGTAAAAACATCTTAAAATTAAATTCAGGAGAATACAACTTGGCACTCCCACCTCTTTTCATCATTGTCGTTCTTTCTCCTCCTTTTTTTTTTTTTGGCGCCCCCTCTCGGGTGTGTCCTCAATCCCACATCTTCGGCCATCCTGGAGCTTGATCCCATCCTCGGGAACAAGTTATATTAATAAAATCCAGCACCCACTGGGGTGAGAACTACTCGTCAGGCTCCTTCAATCCCACATCTTCGGCCATCCTGGAGCTTGATCCCATCCTCAGGAACAAGTTATAAAATCCAGCACCCACTGGGGTGAGAACTACTCGTCAGGCTCCCTCCATCTCTTCATGTGATCGGCAGCTGTACTTGTTACATTCGGGCCTTCATGTTGAGCTATCTTCTCAACTTCATATCGACAATGAGGCATACACTTCTTTATTTTATAGGGGCCATAGAATTTGGGGCGTAGTTTCATGCCCGTTCTGAATTGGGTTCTCTCTATCGCTACAAGGTCACCTGGCCTGTAACTGGTTGCCTCTTTCCTTTTCTTATTAAAATTCTTAGCATTCTCTTTCTGTATTTCTAAAATTTTGGCTTTGACTTCTTCTCTAATCTGTTCCCTATCCTACATCATGCTATTGATGTACTCTTCTTCTAAAAGCTCTTTAATTCTTAAATCTTCCTTATTCCTCATTTTAATACCTATCAATAATTTGAATGTTGTATATTTAGTACTCCTGGACTTGGTCCAGTTGATTATACATTGTACCGAAGCAACGTGCTTGTACCACCTTGCGAGATTGTCTTTCGATAGTTTCATGATGTATATTTAGTACTCCTGGACTTGGTGCAGTTGATTATACATTGTACCGAAGCAACGTGCTTGTACCACCTTGCGGAATCGTCTGTCGATAGTTTTGTCAAAACTGGTATAAGGATGCTGTACATTCTTTCAATCTGTCCGTTCCCACGCAGTATCCCTGTTGTAATTTTTACATGCTCAATGCTTTCGTCGGTACAATAATTCTCAAACTCCCTCAATATGAAAGCACTACCTCTGTCAGTTATTATTCTGGCAGGGTTCTGTTGTAATCTTAACTTTTCTAGGGTATCAGCAGTCAATGTAGTCTTGACAGGGTATAACCACAAAAATTTTGTAAACGCATCCACTACTGTAAATATGTGATTATAATTCTTATTTGTCGAGGGGAGGGGACCAATGAAATCAACATGGTAAGTATCCAATGGAACGTTTCCTTTGGGAATCGGGTTCAAGTACCCCTCGGCTTTCCCATGCTTCTTCCCAGCAAGTATACACCAGGGATCGACAAACCCGGTAGCCAAGTAGCCAATTGCTACCAGAATTTCCGTTTTGGCTTCCGCTTACAAACAGGTGTGATTAGTGCGAGAAATTCGTGGAACCAATTATTCGCGCTAATCGAGGCCTACCTGTAATGGCAAATTTTCTTGTAAAATTTTTCTGACACTCCATAGTGATTATATACTTTAATATAAACCAAGACAGGAAAAGGATGCAAATTTTTTTTCTTAATTTCCTCTCTGAATCTTGAGCTAAAAATTATATAAAGTGAATAAATATAGTTATTTGACTGCTAATTTATAAAATTTTATATTCAAACAGAAATATGGTAAAAGCTGTGTGATGTACGAGTATTTACAATTAAACATCTGGTTATTTCTATATTTAATACTACAATAAAAATAAATATTGTGAGAATATTTTGTAATTGTATAAAAAATGAAATGCAAATTATATTTTTAATTTGACTATATTTTGATTATTGATTATCTAAAATATAAAAAAAAAAAAATCTGGGAATACAGTGCTCCCCAGATATAATGCTCTTGTTCATACCGTGGATTCGGATATACATATACAGTGAATCTTTCCTGTTCCCCATTTGTTTGAAAGAGATTCTACAAAAAATATAATGCATCACATAATCGACTTCCATCTGTCACAATACAAGGATGAATTGCAGAAAAAGGAAGATTACGAACCTTCTTGGATAAATTGGACGGCTTTCTCTTATTCTCTAATTTAGAATCACTAAATTAAAAATAAGAGAAGCCATTGATTATAGTGCTTATAACACGGATCGGATCACCACCCCGCAAACACGCATTATAACTGGGGACCACTGTATTTATAAATTTTTCAAATATTACATGTTAAAACAAAACATCAATTCCAGGTTGCAGATTAACTATGATTAATCTGCCACCCAGATAATCCAACCTTGGATAAATGAGCCTATTATACTAGGTTAATGCTTTTCAATCTTTGTGAAACTGCAGCACAGTAAATTCTTTTGAAAAAGGTACAGCCCTGATTCCAATAATTTTAAATACATTTTTAATTTGTATAAAAGTTTACATTAAATATTATATTCTCTTGAATTAAATATTAATAAATTATTTTATGATATAATCCAAAATAGTGATAATTCACTAATCTATAATTTGACAGGACAAATATTATAATATTAAGTTTAAACCTGATAATTCAATAGTATCAGTCATTGATCTTATTGAAAGCTTGTAATGATTTATATGTTCCTTAGATAGTCTACTAAATTAATGAAGTTTAAATGTTGATTTTTCATTGATGTTTAAATGTTGATTCTTCATCAGAAACATGCAGCCCATTAACAACACTGACACAGACCTAATAAATAAACTCACTGACACACTCTATGACTTACTGGCCAAACATTAACCAAATTCACAGGTACAGATCCCACGCAACGTCCACACATTCCTAACTTCAGAACTCACAACAGTCGAACAATACACTACATTGTATGAACACACACATTTTACCAAAATTTATTAATGAAGAAACAACACTCATAGAAATACACACACTTATTTATGCAGCTGCTGTCACTGTCACTACACACCTAGGTCTTAAAACACTTCCAAATAAGCTGGGCACAAACACAAGACACCACTTAAAGCCTGCCTGGCAAAAGCGACTCGAAAAACAAATAAATGAAATCAGAATGGATCTAGGTAGACTCACTCAATACACAAAAAACAACACATCCACAAAACTTATGAAATCTATTAGAAAGATTTTTAGAAAACTAAAAACACACACACACCATGAAAACCACAACATACACATTAAAGAATACATAGACACACTAAAACAGAAACTTACAGCAAAATCACAATGCCTGAAACGATA
>AYEL01050047.1:0-17046 GCA_000484575.1 Olivierus martensii | reverse complement strand
ATTATTATTATTTATATTTTTTAAATGATTTGATTTAAAATAGTTGAGAATTAAATATCAGTTTTTAATATAATATTCTTTTAATCTGGGAGTAATGACACCAAGACAGTTGCATATAAGCTATGAAAAATCTAATTTTAAAAAATTCTGAAAAAGTTTTGAATTCTGATGATAATTCAAATTTTGTGTTACATTTATAACTTTTAAGTGAAAAACAACTTGGTCAACTTGAAAAAATGGTATCATCTCACAGGATCTAACACTTTTATTTATATAAAGTTTGCAAAATATCATCCACTGAATGATGATGTCAATTTATTAAATAAACATCATGTTAATCCTTTTGCTACCAGCTATTTTTTCAATTAAGCCTAATTAATATGAGAAAAAATTATAAAATTAAAATTGTGAAATGTCACTTAATTTTTGTTGAAATCTTTTAAAATTTTTAGTATTTATTACAGATTTTGTTCTCTTTCTAAGAATGTAAGCATTTTTTTTTAATTTTATTTCTTTTGTAACTTTTTGTTATGTTTATGAGATTAGCGAAAACATAATTTTTTTATGCAATTTTAGCCATCCAATGAAATAGTTGATACAGTTGAGTCTCTGTAGTCCAACACTTCACCAGTTCAATACTTCCAGTAGTCCAACATTATATGCGAACTGTCGCACTGCCCATGTGAAATTTTCATTTCACAACTTGTTGATGTGTGTGAGAAAGAAACTGATATAAACAAATTGTCAATTGCTATTTGTTCATTGGGTGGGCTTTATAATTGGACTAATCTTTAAGTTCAGTATACTGTTTACTATAAAATAGTATTTTTACTGTATCAGTGTTTGTTATTTATCTTAACATAATGTCACAAAGTCGAAAAAAGTGAAAAATGAAAGCACAAGACATTGTGGTCAAAAAGGTAGAAATAATTAAGAAACTTGACTTGGGAGAAAAGTTTAGTGAAGTGTAGTTCATTTTATTATATTGGACAGCCACCATATATGGCGTTAAAAAAAATTGGGATAAAATTGAGAGACTTGTGAAAGATTTGAACAGCAAGAGCAGTGACAAGAAAGTCTTAATAAACTGAGCATATTCATTTGTGTAATTCCATTTTTTTCATTAAACATCCAATAATCCTATAACTCATATTAGTACACTGCTTCTTTCTTAGTAAATAGAACTAGTTAGAACTAAATAAAGTTTTGAATTATATTTTAGAATTTTCAAACTTAGAATAAACTTGGTATAGTTCTATGTTTAGTGATTCAAATGTAATTACTGAGGAGGGCTCGATAGAGCCTAAAGTGCTTTAAATAAAAGTTATTTTATGTTATTAATGAGAGTATTGCTTTTCCTGCTTGATGCACTGAAATTTTTAAGTTCTATCCAATAATCCAACAAACCCTATAACATGTGTTTCAGATTAGATAGCAATAAGTCTTCTGAACAAAATGAGCCATGAATGAAGAAATTCAGCAGAAAATTTCAGAAATTATTTATAAAAAAACCACAAGTTAAATAATATTTGTTGACTGAAGTTACATCATATAATTAAAAAAAAAATTATATGAATTCATTGAAATATTATCATATTAATTATTTTTATTTCATTATTTATTAACTTGTTCTTACTTCATTTAAACAATTTTTCATGGTACTTTTATAAATTTTTTATTTTTATGAAAAAATTCTAACATATATGAAAATGGCCTCGTTTGGTGTATAAACAGCTATAATATATTTTCTGTTATTCTAATTGGACTATCGCTGATGTATTATAACTCCGAATCCAATGCCATTTACTCAAGTGCAAAGTAGGCTTGGCTGCAATATACCGGGAAAGGAGTGACTGCTGTAAAACAATTAAAGTTCCATTCCTCTTTAAATAGACTGAGGGTGTTTGCTTTTTTTTTTTTCATGATTTTTTCCTAAATTTCTGTGAAATTAAAACAAAAAAATGAATGATTACAATATATTTCAGTTTATTTTAACAGAATTAACCATTATTTTCTTAGTATCTACAATATTTTTTTATTTTCAGAATTTTATAGCTTATTTTAAGAAAACTTTCCAAAATATCATATCGAATCACATAATCATATTGGGTTTTGTAAGTTAGACTATAAAATCGACAGGATGGGATAAAAAAGTCCAAAGTTTATCGAACCATTCAAATATAATCAATATTTGTATACACATAATTTTAAAAAATATTTTAGCAACTGGAAAAATTTAGGATCCATTGTCAGAGGGCATATTTTCAACAATTTCACAGAAAAAAAAAACAATTTGCTAAAGCTGGATTAATAAAATCAGGATTGGTTTTTTTATATCATTTTTTTATTAATTTTTGTTCCTCTTCCTTGATGTGTATACACATTAATGGTAGCAAAGGGTTAATCTATGTTTATAATCTTTTGTATTTATTTTCATGGAATATATTCATCTTTAAGGTTTTAGAGTCATAGCTCATTCGATTCTTTTATCCCAAGACAAGCTCTAATTAGGTAGAGATGTGTTTATTTACTCACAAATTATATAAATTTAAATATTTTTGATTCTACAAAATCAGCTTCAGCAAAAATTATAAGTCAAACATATTCCAAACATACAATACAGTGGTACCTTGGTTAACGATGGTAATCCGTTCCAGCATTACTGTTGTTAACCAAAACCATCGTTATTCGTACTTACAAAACACCAGTACCATCAACCGAAATCTGCCATAGAAAGAACTACTCTCCCGTGCAAGGAAGGTGGATGTGATAAGCTATGACTCATTCGGAAAACGATTTAGAGATTCGTGGCATCTCCTTGTAAGTAGAAAATTGAGCTCTCTATTAGTAAATTAATTTTAGTTATTTTTGAGAAAAACTGTAGTAAGAAAATTATTTATGAATTGTAACTCGCCACTTATATCAGCTGAGAATTTGATTTATTATTATTTTTCTAAAGAATGGTAATACTTACAATATAAAATACATGAAATTTTTATAAAATTTCATTTAATCTGCATTTAAAGAAAATTAACTTTCTATATAGAATTTAGTACATTCAAAAAAAAAAAAAAAAAATGGTTATTTATATTGGGTTGTTCAGAAAGTAATTCCTTTTTTTTTTCATGATATTGAACAACAATTTTTTTATACTATATAAATATTTTATTTAATTATATATAGACCATTTTGGTCCAATACATGTTGCCATCTTTCTGGTAGTAGCAAGATTCCATGCTCATAGAATTGCTGATCTTTGCTTGCAAAAAATGAATCATGTGATTTTTGACATCTTCATTTAAACTAAGTGTTTTGCATTTAAAGAATTCTGTAAAGACCAGAATAAGTATAATTGGAGGGTGCCAGATATGGTAAATATGGTGGGTATGGTAGCATATCCATTGGAGGGTGCTGAATATGGTGGGTATGGGTATCACATCCCATCCAACCCAGATATGATGAATATGGTGGGTGCAATAACACATCCCATCCAAGATTAACAGCTTCTGGTGAGTCATCAAACTTGTATGAAGTTTGGCATTGTCATGGTGAAACACTATGCCTTTTCTGTTAATCAATTCTGGCCTCTTCTGTTTGATGGAATCAAAAAGTAAAACTCAAAAGCCCTTTAGCAGTCAATAAATTTTAATCAGAAATGTTTTCAACACACTTGGTGTCTTCTTCAGCTGCTGAAGATGACAAGTGCGTTGAAAACGTTTCTGATTAAAATTTATTGACTGCTAAAGGGCTTTTGAGTTTTACTTTTTGGTTTGTATTTTGTGCAGTCTTATTGAACTTTTATTATTGATGGAATCACTCAATTTGTCCAATTGGTGGCAATACACTTCTAAATTAATTGTAGAATTGTATGGAAGAAGCTCAAAAAAACAATTCCATTGAAATTCCACCAAACAAAGAGCATCATTTTTTTTTTTTTTTATGAATATCGGGTTTCGGAGGGCTTTGAGCTGATTCATTTCTTCTGCTCCATGATCACTTGCATTCAACTTTGTTGTAAACAGTATAAGTCTAAACTTCTAAAGAACTGCTTATTCTCCAAGTGACATCTTATAAGGATCAACACAGCACATTTAGCAGTAGGATACGTAAACACACTTTAATTTCTTATTAAAAACATTTTCAATATACATGGATATTATCATCAGTTAACCAAAAAATCTAAATTAGAACTACAAAACGAATCTTATCTAATAGAACAGAATACATTTCAAATAGATATATTTTTTTTTATAAAATAATTTTATATCTAAAAGAGAAAAATAAATTCTTAACTAATGCCTCCCTCATGGAGCATCAAGAATCTCTTGCGACTAGAGAGACTTCCAATGTAAACTTCAATAGATTCCCTATACCATATAGATTACATAACTCAAAGACTGTGAAAAAGGGCTCTTAAATCTAACATGACACATACCTTTAAGAGAGTGCCCACAATTTTTAATTTACTGTGCAATGAGAAAGATAAAAGAACGGAGGGCTTTAAATCAGGCATATATAAAATACCTTTTTATAACATAAACGATAACTGATCAGAAGTATACGTAGGGGCTACAGGCAGAAATTTCAAAGATAGGTTACATGAGCATAGAGATAGTATTGCCAAAGGCAATCTTGTAACCACATTAGCCCAGAGGACATATGAAAAAGATATATATGTATATATATTGTATGTATGATGTATATATATATGATGATATATATATATACAATATATATATATGTATATATATTGTATATATGATGTATATATATTATTAATTATCGGACTTTTTATTGTCTATTTATAACCTAAAAAATACAACTATTCACTATTTAATAAATCCGCCCTTACCATCAATAATGGCTTTAATACGCCATGGCAGGCTTATGAAGCATCTCTTCGCTACTTCTTCTATCTCTTGATTGTTGTGCTAGGCTTTAATAATTTTTTCTATCAATTCCCTTTTATTACTAATGATTTTTCTTTGGAAATTCTCTCTTAAGAACTTCCAAAATGTTCTTAATTGAATTCATGTTGGGAGAGTTCCCTGTTACAGATTTGGCATTATGGCAGAGTGCTGAATCATGCATGAATGTAAAATCATTATTTGGGAACCACTCCATTACTTGAGGAATTAGTCTTTTCTGCTGTACGTTCAAATATTGTTCCTGATGCATGGTGCCTTGCACAATATATTGTGTCTCAGTATCTTTAGAACTAGGAGAACTGTATAATTGACCATATCAGAGAAAGAGAATTATTCTACAATGCAGTCTGCATGGTATTTTTCATTAACTAGAAATGGCTAGATTTGGATTATTTGGATCGTGTTAATCCCCTAGTTTAATGGATTTTGATTAGATGGGTACTATTTCTAATGGTAACTGAGATACAGTAATTTGCATTAGTTAATAGTTCTGTGGTTGAATACATATTAATAGTGCTGACTGACCGAACTATAGAAGATGATGTAAACTTGAGTATATTGTGGAAGTGCATTTGACTGTTGTGATATTGTGATATTGCTAGTGAAGATGTGTGAAAATGTGCATATTACAGATGCCGCACATCTTCACACATGCAGAATATACGAACATGGTGTTCATGTATGAGTATTTAATGGTAGTTCCAGGGAAGCTGCTGATGAATACCTGAGATTATTTCTGTTGCACAGGTTGTCAAATCAAGCTGTGTTTTCAAATGTTTTTCACTCATTGTGGGAATCAGGGAACCTTCCTAGTGTGCAGCAGCACAAAATGTTGACAAAGTAGAAAACACTGTGGCAATGGTGCAGTGTAGCCCGACAACCAGCACATAATACAATTCCATATACCTCAGTGTGCCACAAACTCACATATGGTGCATACTGCACATAGAGGGCTTGTACCCTTTTCACTTGCAGCATGTGCAGTTGGTTCCAGAAAGGTATTCACTAGATGAAAGATGTTTGGTTTTATAAGTATTGTAAAATAATAATTTTATATTACTTATAAAGCCAATGAGATTAATTCATTTACATGTGAATTCAAGTCTGCAGGGATTTGGACAATTCCATTTATTTTTCCTAAGCAACAAGGTTAGGTAGGCTTAATGACAGATGTTCAATCATTTTGTCTGAAAACTATTTTGAGCATGTATTAAAGTTTTATTTATTATTTACAAATTAATCTATGTTGTTATTAATTTAGGCAAAATACAGCATTATACGGTTGTAACTACACAAATAATTAAGAGATAAGTTGTCAAAGCACTGGCAATAACATAATGATGACTATGGGAAGTCACTAAATAAGTAAATATACTATGGGAAGTATTTTATTTTATTGTTTTATTTAAAAATACATACCACTTTCTGCATTTGTAATAAAATTAAAAACTATTCTAAACAATTCTCATTGATAAAGTGTTTAATATCCATTGATTGTAATAAAAAATCAAACAATGTTTATTTTGTTTCCATGACAACTTTAACAACTTTATCGTCTGTTTTTAAAAAAGAAAATATGAAAATTGAATATGTGTGTCAAAATGAATTTTGTGTTATTACACATGTTTTGGTTTTCTATTAATTTTACTAGTAAAAATTTATATATGTGTTGGATAGTCTAATTTAGTTTATTGTTCCACCATGTCTTTCTAAAAGTTCAGTGAAAAGACAAAGTATAACAGACTTCAATAGTTACATATTTAACTTACAACAGTTCAGCTTTTTGAGCAGGAAGTAAAATACACTTTTATATCAACACTAACTTTATTAAAAATATAGTACTTTCGACTCTATCGAGCCCTCTTCAGTATTTCGATTAACATTAAACAAAAAATCGGTTTTAGAAAAACAGTTAGAATTCTGATTCTATTATTCTAATATTGTTACAAATTTTTAAACATCAGTTCGAAACGTGTTTCTACTGCTAATTAGCCTATATAAACGTAAATAATTGATGCATTTGGCTTGCTCTTATTAAAAATAAAATAAAATAAAATAAAATATGGTAAAAGTCTACAATTTTAAAATAAACCACCTTTCTTCTTCCTATTTCTAGCACAACTAACTAATCATTTCGTCTTTTTATGGCAATACTTCCATGCTAAGCTTAATTTTTCCAGTTCTATATAGTTAATGACTTTCTTGCCTTCCACCTTCTTTGTGTATATTTCTACTGTTTCCGCTATTTTTGCTTCTCCGGGTTTTGAATCATACTTATCAATTTAGTTTCATTCCATTTTGGTGTAGCGTCGAAATTCATCGTTCTTTGCGCTAATGCTGTTGTAGCCTTCTGTTTCTCTTTGTCTGCCTTATGCTCTTGTAGTCTCTTCTTAACCGATCTAATCATGGACCCTATGTATATTTCTTCTTCATTAGTATCACTGTTGTCTATTGGTATCTGGTATACTCCTGGCATATTTAAGGGTTCTCGTTTATCCTTATCATTTCTAGTAAGATTAAAGATAGTGTTCCTCCTTGAAAAAGCTATCTTTCTTCCTGCCGCTTTCTGTATTTTATTCTTATATTTTATAGTCAATGGGTTGGTTTCTAAAATATAGGGGCTATCTTCTCTTTCGTTCTGTTCTTGTTCTCTGTTCTGCTTACTGTCACTTCTACCTATTTTGTTCTCTATACCTCTCCATAGTTTTAGTATAATATTCCGATTGTATCCATGCGCCTCTGCCTGTCGTATAATTCACTCTAATTCTTCTGTAACGTTTTCCCATGTACTGCAGTGCGTTTTAATTCTAGTAAAGGACTCTAAATGAAGCCATCTTTATAATCTTCTAAATGAAGGAGAATATCAAACAAAAGTGTATAGAAAAGACACATACGTTCCTCTTTTTATCCATAAAACCTCGAGAGAGCTGTGGCATACAAAAGGAATCCAAAACTGCGACGTCACACCACTCGCAGGTGTCAAGTAATATATAACACAAATAAGCAATTGAATTAGACTTTGTTCGCAGAATTTAAAATAATAATCATGTAGAAATCATCTTTAAGAAATTAAAAACTAATGAACTGTTGTACGTCTATTTTTAATTAATTAAATAATTTGTTTTCATTATTATATGTTAATTTCATTTAGTTATATATATTTTTATATGGATATAATTTTATTAATTTTAATAATGATATTGTTGGATTTGAATTGATTGTTAAAAAAAATAACGATTGACTGAGCCAATTAATCACGTGATGCGATGACGAGCTGTTTTAGAGAGCTCTATTTTGTCGGAAGTTCACATAATCAGGAGTCGTTAACCAAAGCCGTCGTTAACCAAGATACCACTGTACTAACATTCATAATGTTGCAGAAGGTTTTTTAAAATATATAGAAATTAGAAATTGGATGCTAAATATGCTATTATTATTAAACTAAAAATTAGAAATTATACATTTCTTATTTATTTTATAGCTTAAATAAGAAATTTAAATTGGATTAAATTTGATATGATAAAACAAATAGAAATAATATTATATCTTGCTTCTATTTGTTAGCTGGAGTGCTAATATTTCTAATTTTTAATTTAATAATAATAGTGTATTTAGCATATGGTTTTTTAATTATTACATATTTTAAAAAAACTCTCTAAAATATCATGAATGTTAGCATTCTCTATGTTTAGAACATAATTAACTTGTAATTTTGCTGAAGAAGTTATAAAATCAAAAATGTTTCAAATTTTCATATTTTGTGAATAAATAAACATTTATTTGAATTAATTAGAGCTTGTCCTTGATAAAAGAATTAGTGATTAAAGGTAGATAGTATTCTGTGGTTTATTATAATGTCATTTAAGATACAAATTAATCAAACCAACAAGCCAAACTTCCCCTGGCAGATAAAGTTTTTTACAAATTAATCAAACTAACAAGCCAAACTTCCCCTGGCGGATAAAGTTTTAAGTTATATTTTTAGAATTATTATTATTTTCGAATTAAAGCTATGGTGCCACCATCTATTGAGTTAATAATTAATTAATTTTATAATTTCGTACTAAGGTGGCGCCATCTAGTATTTAATGATTAAACTATAATTTACAAATTTATTTTCCCGAAATAAAATTTTCGCCACCACACCGGAATTGAACCGGGATCTTTGGGTTAACGCCCCAACGCCTTAACCAGTTAGACCACGGTGACATCTTGCGGAAATTCCATTTCGGGAAGCTTAAGTAATCATCGCTATGGAATAAAAAAAAATTTTATTTCAAGAAAATAAATTTGTAAATTATAGTTTAATCATTAAATACTAGATGGTGCCACCTTAGTACAAAATTATAAAATTAACTAATTATTAACTCAATAGATGGTGGCACCATAGCTTTAATTCGAAAATAATAATTATTCTAAAAATATAACGTAAAACTTTATCCGCCAGGGGAAGTTTGGCTTGTTAGTTTGATTAATTTGTAAAATGGTTTATCCCCTGTTTGTTCGTTGTTTATAATTGAATATTATCTGACTTGAGCCAAGTCTATCTGCCCAGGTTTGCCATGAGGGCCCGTGGCTACATAGATAGCCCGCCTGGGAGCGCTAGTTACGGCCTAGTCCGGTAAGGTTCCATAGCGATGATTACTTAAGCTTCCCGAAATGGAATTTCCGCCATATGTCACCGTGGTCTAACTGGTTAAGGCGTTGGGGCGTTAACCCAAAGATCCCGGTTCGATTCCGGTGCGGTGGCAAAAGTTTTATTTCGGGAAAATTTGTAAATTATAGTTTAATCATTAAATACTAGATGGTGCCACCTTAGTACAAAATTATAAAATTAACTAATTATTAACTCAATAGATGGTGGCACCATAGCTTTAATTCGAAAATTATAATTATTATAAAAATATAACTTAAAACTTTATCCGCCAGGGGAAGTTTGGCTTGTTGGTTTGATTAATTTGTAAAATGGTTTATCCCCTGTTTGTTCGTTGTTTATAATTGAATATATCATTTAAGATGATAACTTGAAACAAATTTTCCCATAAATGCAATGTTAAAATTGGGTAATTGGTTATAGACAACAAATTTTGACCAAGATAAACAGATATACTTATTCTGCATTTATGGAAGGTTTTATAAAAAAAAATATGAAATCTGACAAATCAAATAATAATTTAAGAAGCAAAGCTGTTAAAATGTGTTGCAGCACTTGTGCCCTGTTGTGTGTGCCATGCAGCACTATGTAAACCATCTTTGCCATGACACATCAATCATACAGTTTATTCAGGCAATGTCTGTCACATTGAGCAGCTAGTGATTTGCCATAGTTGCAAAGTGTTTGAAAGTACTATTTGCTCTTGTGTTGTTTTAATAATTACTGGCATGATTCTTCTGCACCATTCAAAGGTGCATTTGAGATTCTATGCATTTCTCACAATATTAGATTCAACAGAGCTGACCCAACAGAAAGCATTTCTAAAAATGCAATTAATTTTTCCATTTCTGCAGATAATTAAATGAAATCTATGCAGTATGCCACTAGCCACTCTTTCAGAAAAATCAGCCTTAGAAAGTTTTAACCATCTGACAGGGACTTAGTTGATGCCAATCAGATAGATCCCTTTATCTGATTGACAAGAGACTATAAACAATCACCCTGTTGTGTCAAAATTAATTTGTGGTGATAAAAACAGAGAAGCTACAAGCAATATCATACTAAAATTTTAAGTTAGTATATTGTGGAATCAATAACTTACCAGCATTTACAGTTGCCTGAAAATACAAAGGAATATTCAGCTGTGCTAAGGTGGTTATTAAAATATTCTATCCCATTTGATTGAATAATTCCAAAATTGTCCACAGAATCACCAGAATTTAGCTTAGTTTTCACTTCCAGCCCTTTATCAGTTTCAAAAAAGTTTTTTTGATCATTGAGTATTTGTCCTTTGGTTGATTCAATCCAAGTAATTTGGCATTTGCCACCATATTAGATTAGAAGGAAAAGTTTCAACACGAGTGCAAAAAAGGCCAAAAAAAAAACAGAATAAATTCCTGTGATTACTTTATTGTGAAATATTTTGCATTGTATTTGACATCATAAAAAAAGACTACATATCACAGATTTGTCTATTACTCCAACTTTAATGAATCCATCACTGCAAAATTCTTAGCACTATTTATAAACAGTATTATTCTGAAACATCTTTCTAGAATAGTGGCTAGAGAGATGGAGTTAGAAGTGGGAGGATACAGTTCAAATCCAATTGCCTCCGATGGATTTTTTCTGCAATATTAGTCATCGAAGGACAACAGCAAATAGGAGCTGAAACACAGAATTCTAAGAAAGACAGTGAAGACAATGGGCATAATAGCAAAAAAAAAAATGGAAGGATAGAATGCAGATGGTCTAAAATCTTACCATTTTTATGTCAAAATAAATAGGACTTATGCAATTAATAATAATTTTTTTAATTTGTTTTGTTAATTGTAATAAATTTGCTATTCAAAATTTATAATTAGATCTTATATTTTTCTTAAATTGATTAATTTGTATAATATTTGATAATTAATATTTTATCAAGGCTGCACCTCTAGATACATTATATTTATCTTCACCACCACCACCACCATCATCATCATCTGCTAATACTACTGTAACGTCTGGTACAACAGTTACTACATCATCTGTTATCCAGTCATCAATGGGAGAATCCCAATCTGTTACTGTGCAGGCAGAACAGTAAGTATTATTTTTTTATATCATAATAATAAAAATTTGATAAAGTAATAAACATTTAAAATTTAATCACAAAGAAAATTTAAAGAAAACTTATTAGCCCTATGACTGCTGGTAGCATATTACCATGCACAGCTATAATTGCTCTAGCCTACCAAATAGTCCCAATCTTAAGTCGATAAATACATTAACATTAGATGTATATGTAATTATATGAGCTTATTAGCCTGTATAATTGTTTATTTTTTTCACGTCACTTTATTTGAATATCTAGATCAACAGTTCTAAAGATTACTTTTATAATCATAAATATATATATATATAGGAATAGGAATTTATTAAATTTATTGAAAAAGGATATATAGGAATTTATTGAATTATATCCAGCATTTCTTTAAACTCTATCTCTCACATATATATAAAAAGATTTTCCTGTGTCTTCATTTGAGAATTATTATTATAGGTAATCATATAAAATATAAATTATTTTTAATAGTTTTCAGAGAATTTATGGATAATATCTTAATTTATTTTAATGCTAACAAATTTTATTGTTAAATATTTAAAAATTTTGAATGTTTCGTAGTAATTTTGCATTTTCTGTAATATGAACTGACTAAATTTATATAATTTTGCTGTAAACAAGTCTATTTAATAATAATATAAGATGTGTTTGTATGAAATCTGTTTGAAATGGACCACATAATGATTCGACATTTCAGTTTTGGATTGTGGATGTTTAAGTGGAGCTGTATGTATGGTGCATGTATAATGTTCTTAAATTGTGTGCTTACCTTATTTTTAAACACATTGCATAAAATTGAAGATATCTGATGTGATTAAAAACCCATCTAAGCAGGATATGTGAGTGGTAATTCAGTTTTTAACAACTAAAGGAGCCAGTGGAAATTCATTGGCTAATGGTCATTGTGTAAAAAAAAGTGCATGCTGAAGATAATTGTCACTAATTGATCATGATTGTTCTACAAGAACCAAGAGGAAATGGTAGATTTGCTGTGTTCTGGCCAGGTACACAAAGTAATGACTAATGGTTTGATTGCAGACATTGAAAACACGATTAAGACAAACTGCTGATAAAGCATCCATGACTTAACAATGAATTCCATATTTCCATTGGTACTATTCAGAAGATTGTCTCCCATAACTTTGAGTACTGTAAAGTGTATTGTCAATAGGTACCCCACATTCTTGAGGAAAGAGGAAAGAAGGTGTTTCTCATTGATTTGGCCTATTTTCAATCATCATTTTTATGAAGAATGAAAATAGAACGAGATAGAAAAGTTAAAAAAAGATTTACAATCCTGTCAAAAGAGAATGTGACAGGCCATTAGTGAAAATTAGAGAAATACAACAAATATTTTTATTAATCATTACATTGTTACAATATTTAATTAAATACATAATGTTGAGTTAGAATTGTTTATGAAATATATTTACATTAATATAATTTTTTTTTTTCCGAACATAGCCTGCACAATTAAGCTGCACAGTCTAGTTGAAATGATGGAAAGAGAACACAATGCACATAACATATAATCCATCAATGACTGTGATGGTACATAACCTTTGCACAATGCGGCAATGCTAATGGAAAGAGAATAACAATATACAAAATACAAAACATATAATCCATCATACAGTGTGGTGGTATGTAGTTTACATAATTCATCTGTACAATCCAGTGGTGATAATGAGATGAGAATATCATCACACAACACCTAATTTCTTCATTATGAAGTGGAAAAGTGGGATATGTGACAGAAAGAATTCAGTTAAAATTGACTCTTTAATCAGTCCATTTGTATCTCTTATAATACTCTTATAAACTCTCACTTATAAGAAGTATTAAGCTTACTCTTTATACCTCTTATAATGCAAAGCTTTGATGTAATTTCCTAGCTGTTGATGTCTTCTTAAAACACATTATATATCAGTTATGTTTTCATAAATTACAATTACATGTTTCTTTACATAAATTTCATAGTTTATATTTTAAATTAAAGAATATATTTCTGCAGTTTAGAAGCAGAAATCAAGCTACTTACTTACTTAGTACTGTATTAGATAGAATACAGATAATATAAATTAAAACATTACAGCATGTATGAATAAAATTTTAATCATAGGTACTATTCGAAAAGTTGATATCAAGTGTGCTTGTATCTTTTATGAATTTCTTAAATATGTGCTATAAAGCTTTATCAAATATAAAATTTTCCAAGTTACATGGCCAGTTGTATCCTAACTGAATAGCTTTACAATAAATTTTATATGCAAAGATCTATCTTAGTAAGAAATCAAAAGTAAGATGTTTAGTATTTTTAATATCATTGTTATTATAGTTGCAAATATCACTTCTAGTAAAGCCAAAATGTTTTAAATAGCTTAAGAAATTTTTATATCTGATTAACATTTGTGTTAGATGGTAATTTGTCATTAAGTGTTCGTTTTTTTTTCTTTTATGTAGATGGAATAAATTCAAATGCTTTCTGCCAGTATCACTATTCTGCTGATCTTTTTGCCACATCTCATAAATTATATATTTAATTACTCTTTTTAGGTAATTAATTATGAGATATTCTATTATATGAAATATCTTGAATATTTTTAGCATCTTTACAAGCAAGAAAATCAGTTTGTTCATTTCCTATTACACCTATGTCCAGGTACCAGTGACATACCAGAGGGGCGAGGGGGAGGTCTGCCCCAGGTACCAAGCTGAATGGGGGGGCCAAGAGCAGGGAATATCATTATTATTCACTAGATATTTGTATAAAAATTTTTATATCATTTTCAGTTTTTAAAAATTATTTAAAAATATTGATATTTGTAAATAATTTTTTTAAAATTTGGGGTGTATATATATATATATATATATACATAATATGTAGATAGTTTTTGAATTTAAATCCGAATGCACAAATTTTGTTGAATATTTCGTGAATGTTAAGTACCACAAAATGTAAAATTAAATGTGTGTTGAAAGTTAAAACAGATATGTTTTTTTTAGGGGGAAAGGGGACCAAAAAATGCTGCCCCAGGCAACAAAGATTCTGGGTATGCCACTGCCAGGTACCCCATAGAATCTATTGTTGTTTTATCTTTCCTTTCTTCCTATTCAATGGCTACACATTTCAAACAGGTCTCATTTGAACAAGTCTTATTATAATAATAATAATGTGAATTATTTGTTGTTTAGTTTTAAGGAAATAAATTTATGAATAAAGTGAAAGTTTTAGTTTTTGAAAACATTTTCTGTATAACTTTTAGAAAACCATCTACACCAGCCAGTTCAACAAGTGAAGTACAAGAATATTTAGAAGTATTAATTCAAAGTCCAGTAAGTTATCTTATAAAACATATTTGTTCAATAAATGATTTATTTATATTAATGTATAGAGTTTGTAATGTAAATACATAGATTGCTGTTTATCTAAACATCTTAGAATTAAACT
The DNA here is from genome assembly GCA_000484575.1 of Olivierus martensii. NCBI lineage: Eukaryota > Metazoa > Arthropoda > Arachnida > Scorpiones > Buthidae > Olivierus > Olivierus martensii. The sequence goes on along the minus strand of AYEL01050047.1, from coordinate 1,906 downwards.
TTCTTTGGATAAACAATTTTAAATTTACTTGACAAATATCTTAATAAATTTTATATAATGCAAAAAGTAAAATTATGATTTTTTTATCTGATATAATTCAATTAATGCATAAATTTTAGGAAATACAATCAAAATATTCTTTAATATGATAAAATTTTATCTATAAATTTTGTTATATTATCAATAATTTTGAATTAGGAATTATTGTATTTTTTTTATTTAGATTTTTTTCTAGAATGAGTTAAAAAAATTTAACTTTTGCTTACGAAAATTGCATTTTTCCATATATCTTTATAATTTTCTGAAAATAAATTTATAATTAAAAGTAATATATACAGTGGATTCTGCTTAATTGGGACAGCTGCGTAATTGGGACAAATCTCAAAGAATGAAAACCAAACTAATAAACTAATACAAAATTTAAATGCTTAATTGGGACAGTAGCAGAAAAGGAATTTTCAATTTTTGATATATTTTAGGGATTTTTCGAAAGTATGGCTACACATATATGCATTAATTTTTGCCAAGATGTAAAGAAAGGATTTTACACTCAAGTAAAATTGCTTGGCTGAATAAAATTAAAAGCCAGCCGTTTAATACAAGCTATCGTAGATTCGCTGAAATAAATCAAAATCTACCATAGATGCGTCCCCTACAAAAAAAAAATCAACTGCGTGAGGAGTGGGCATTACAGAAAGAAATTCCAGGAACATCAAAAAGAAAGCGTGATGGAAAGGATTCAGAAGTCAAAGAAGCATTACATCAATGGATTTCTATAGTTAGCAGGCAAGGCATGAATATTAGCGATCCAGTGTTAAAGACGAGATCGGTAAAAAACTAATAATTAGGTACCTATTTTAATAAATCATTAAAATAGGTACCTAATTATTATTATTTTTACCTATTATTTATTTACCTACGAATTACATATTTTATTTTAGGATTTATTATTACTTCGTTTAATTGGGACAGCCACTTAATTGGGACAGCCACTTAATTGGGACAAAATGGATTGACCCTATGTGTCCCAATTAAGCGGAATCCACTATATATATATACAAGGTAATTCAAAAATATTGCATCAAAATTTACAGATTTGTAGAAGATAAAATTCTAAATAAAAAAGTCTAGTTTCATTTTTTGATTTGAGGCTGTTTAAAAGATATGACATGTGAAAGTTTTGTGACATCATTTCTACACAATAGATAAGAAACAAGAAAAATTAAATACCGAAATTAAGTTTATTGTTTTAAATTAGCAAAATTGTAAAATAATGCAACTTTAATTAATTAATAATGCTAGATGAAGTGTTCGAAATGGCTTCCTTGAGCGGTAAGGCAGGCTGCACAACATCTCAAGAGATTGGCAGACATTTTTAAAAATTCCAGGGATATTTCAAATTTGTTCAAAACCTTCCATAATGCAATCTCATAGAACTTATCATAAGCAACTGGAATAGCATATACTTGAACCGCAAAACATCTCCACAGAAAGAAATCCAACAGATTTAAATCAGGTGAGCATACAGATCATGCAATTGGTTTCATTCTGCCAGTCCACTGATTTGGAAACTTTGCATTAAGAAATTTTCTGGCAATATGATTAAAATGTGTGATGCAACGTTGCGAATATTGATTTGCATAAATATTATTTATGCAAATCAGTGTTCGAAAATGAATACTGCATTTGTAAAAGTTATGTTTCATTTAAATAATTAATTTAATAAACAATCTGTTCTCGATGCTCTAAATTTTTTAGGATAGTTTTTAAGTTAAAATTATATATGATTTTAAAAATGCAAATAAACATATTTTTTAAATATTTTTGACTGAACTAGAAATGACATTACTAAACTTTCATGTGTTATATCTTTTAAACGAGCATCAAATCACAAAATGCAACTAGA
>AYEL01050046.1:0-15423 GCA_000484575.1 Olivierus martensii | reverse complement strand
TAATAATTATTATATTATTTTCTACAATAAATTTCAATGAAAGAAAGTAAACCATGAAAATCAAATATAAATAATAATCTCTTGAGAATGCTAAAGAATGCAGTTGCTGTCTTCTATCATTAAATTTCTAAGTGATTGTATTTGCAGTGATGAAACCTGAAGTTATTCTAAATTGATTATTTGATGAATATGATCTACTCATAAATCATGTGAATAAATTACAGTGCAATGTCTGAGGAAAAACATATTTATTTATTAGTACGATAATTGCTGTTTTGTCTTCACATTATTTATTTTGTCAAGGAACTTTAAAAGAAAAACTAATGATAGAAGACATGTAAAATACTACTTTAATAGTTGAAATATATAATATTTTTTAACAAAATCTTATCAGAAATAACAAAAGATAACTTTTATAATTCACTATTACTTTAAAAATTGCCAGAATTTCATTGTTGATAGCTTGTTTTATTCAATAGTGTATGTCCTATCAACAGAATAAAAAATTTTGATGGTTTGATAAAAGTTTGCAGTGCGAACAACATACTGTAAATGAATATTGGATATACAATTAACAGATAGTGTTTTAAAATGGAAAAGTTGAAACCTGTAAAATTAAGTAGGGAAAACATTCTTAGAAAATTTTATAATGAGAAATCTGTTATACATATGTTATGGTCAATTATGGCTAATACTTTCACTAAACAAGTTCTTTATTTTGTTATCTATAAGCCATATGTTTAGTATTCATAAATTTATTGAAAATTTGCATTTGTTTTTTTTTATAAATTGTGATATTTTCATTAATTTTTAAGATATCTTGCTGAAATTTTGGCCCAGGAATTTAATTCTCTATTTTTGGTTTCCTTTTATAAAATCATTAATTTTCAAATAATCCTAATCCAGTCAAACTTCCCCTAGTGGTTTATTTTTGAATAACTGCCAAATTAATAATTATTTTTAATTTATGCTATGGTGCCACCATCTGTTGGATTAATAATTACAGTGATACCTCGGATCACGAACGTCTCGGTTCATGAACAAATCGGTCTACGAACACCATTTGCAAACAAATTTTGCTTCGCTTTACCAATGATGCTTCGGTTCACGAACTCACATGCACGGAATGCATGGAGCGCACGTGACTCGCAGCGCAAAAAACCCTGAGTGCAGCCTCACCCCCAGCAGCAATCCAATTCGCCCAGCTCATATGGGTACAGCAAAGTTCCAACAAGTGTTGCTATTTTAGTTTTTTTCTTTACTTAATTAAATTTATCCCTTATTATGGCTCCCAAAAAAGTTAGTGAAGATGGTGTTAAATATGCTTTCTTCTAATATTACTGTTATATTTATTTATTTTCTGCATTATTTCCACGCATAAAGCCATAACATGTTAAAAATTTTTCTAGGAAAAAAAACGTATTATTTGGATTTACATTAATTGCAATGGGAAAAATTGATTCGGATTACAAACTTTTCGGATCACGAACAGAGTCAAGGAACGGATTGTGTTCGTGAACCGAGGTATCACTGTATTTATTTAAATTTAGGCTAAGGTGAAGCCATCTGTTATTTAATAATTGAACTTTAATTTTTACTAATTTCCAGAAATTAAAAATTTGCCTTGGCCTTGAGTCGAACCAGGAACTTCGGCTTACTGTCCCGATGCCTTTCCAGTTAGACTACTAAGACATTGACAGATTTTCAATTTTGGGATGTATATAATTTAGGTATTATCAGATTTACACTGATACCAACACTCCCGGACGGGCTAAACCTAGCCATGGGCCCTCTATAACAAATCTGGGCAGACAGACTTGGCTTAAATCAGATAACTAATCATAATCCACATTTACGAGTATTACGAACAGAGTCAAGGAACGGATTGTGTTCGTGAACCGAGGTATCACTGTATTTATTTAAATTTAGGCTAAGGTGAAGCCATCTGTTATTTAATAATTGAACTTTAATTTTTACTAATTTCCAGAAATTAAAAATTTGCCTTGGCCTTGAGTCGAACCAGGAACTTCGGCTTACTGTCCCGATGCCTTTCCAGTTAGACTACTAAGACATTGACAGATTTTCAATTTTGGGATGTATATAATTTAGGTATTATCAGATTTACACTGATACCAACACTCCCGGACGGGCTAAACCTAGCCATGGGCCCTCTATAACAAATCTGGGCAGACAGACTTGGCTTAAATCAGATAACTAATCATAATCCACATTTACGAGTATTAGGGATTTATGCAATCCAAATAATCCTAATCCAGCCAAACTTCCCCTAGAGGTTTATTTTTGAATAACTGCCAAATTAATAATTATTTTTAATTTATGCTACAGTGCCACCATCTGTCTGCCATATAGGGCCTGTGGCTATGTTTAGCCCATCTGGGATCACTGGTATTGGTGTATTGGTAATACCTAAATTATATACATCTCGAAATTGAAAATCTGTCGACGTCTTGGTAGTCTAACTGGTAAGGCATCTGGATGGTAACCTGAAGTTCTTGGTTCAACTCCAAGCCAAGGTAAATTTTTAATTTCAGGAAATTAGTAAAAATTAAAGTAAAATTATAATTAACAGATGGCGCCACCTTAGCCTAAATTTAAATAAATAATTATTAATTTGGCAGTTATTCAAAAATAAATCACTAGGGGAAGTTTGGCTGGATTAGGATTATTTGGATCATGTAAATCCCCTTAGTAAATGTGGATTATGATTAGTCATTAATTTTCATTATAATGAGGAAATATTTAAAAATTTTAAACAAAATGTGTTTGTTTGTGTTTCTGTATATTTGTTTTTTCATTATATTTAAAACAAATTTAATTTTTTGCATTATTTGTTTATTTTGTATTGAATAACAGCATCCACTATTTTCTTAAACAATAATCTTTTATTTTTTTTTCTAACACATCTTTGTATTGTCATTCATACTAATATCTAACAAATAGCTTGAAGAATGTTGTTTAACAAAAACATCATACAGCTGTATCCAGATGGCTATTGGGAGTAAATTCCATGGCCATCTCCATTTACTTTCTAAATTTTAGGTCTATTTTCGTTTCACTAAATCACTTTAATTCATACAATAAATGTAATAATGTTATAATAACACATGTAATAATTACTATGAAAAATATAATTAATATTTATTAATTTCATTTATTTTAATTTATAAACCATTTGTAGTCATTCCTTTGTTCTAATATATATGCAGTTGAAACAAGAGCCAAAAGTAATGTGACCAAGATCAAATGATTTATGGCTAAAGCATGGGCAACAATCATAAATGCTTAGACATTTTACAAAAAAATCATTAAGATATTTTTAAAATTTTATATTTTTCCTTATGTATGATGTGAAAATCAATATAATAAAATTTAATTTAAAAAAAAATATTTGTTGAATTTTAAATAAAATTAAACAGTCAAATATAATTATAGCAAAAGTGATTGAAGTTTTTTATAAATAAATATAACAAAAGTAATTGGAACCATTTTTTTTTTTTTTTTGAAGTTATCATCAATTATTTTTATAAAAATGCTAATATTAATTAACATTATTCCCTCCCACTATTTTGCATATTAATTAAAAAATTTTGAAAAAGAACAATGAAAATTCACTAAATAACAGTGGATAGTCTTACAAAACTTTAGTAAAAGTTTGCATATATTCATCCCACTTCTTGTCTAATTATAAATATTACAGCACAAATTATAAGTGGAAATGTTCTTTATTAAAACTGAAGATCTTTCAGCTTCAGTAAGCCATCATCAGCATAATACATAAACAAATAAAATAAAATATTCGAATGTTATACAAACTCAAAAAACTGAAAAAGAATACATTTAGAATATCTTTAAAACGAATACATTTAAAATTAAGTATCGAAGTCGTAACATTGTATATAATATATTACAAAGAAAATAAATATGTAATATTTTGATAACAGAATAAAACATCAACAAAATAATAAAATATATAATAAAAACAATAATAAAAAAATATAAATAAAATCTGATTCTAAACCGGAAGTATAAAAAATTAATAGTTTACTTATTTAAAATAATTGTGAGGATAACATGATTGAAAAAAATAAAATTATTCCAAACAAACAAAAACCCTCCAAATCGTGATAAAGTTTGATGTAAATTCATGTCATCAAAGGTAGTCACGTGATAAGATAACGTCAGATATAGGTAGAATGACGTCATCATCTAATAGCGCCATCTCAGCGGATTAAGTTATAGAAAAATTCCGATTGGTTTAAATGTATCACGTGACTTTAAAAAGGTTTCCATTGTGGGTATAGGAAGCTTCTGTTTCTGATATGGAGGTTTTAAGTTCACTTTGTCCTCCGAACTGTTTGGTGGATTAGAAACGTTTGGTATTGTGGACGTATTTTTCTAAAGCTTTGATGTGAGTAGTAAACGGGACGTTCTGCGATGGCCAGTAGACTGAGATGAGATTGGTGGTGGATAAGATATTCTGTTGCAGTTCAGCGTTGAGTTGGTTCCTAGCCGCTCTATAAGCAGGACAGTCTTTCCAGAAGTGGGACGGTGTTTCCACAGCGCCACACTGTGTGCAGTTTGGAAACGGATGCAGTCTGCGGGAGTGAAGGAAGGCGTTCAGAGGTGTCTTATTTGTGCGGAGGCGATGGAAGAGGACCTCAGACTCTCTGGAAGAGCAGGCGTCGGATTGCCAGCGGTGAATCCGAAAAATATGGCAGAGGCCAGTGATTGAGGTCGTGGCAAACCAGGAATTGGATAAGGAGTGTAAGATCTGACGCTGGAGGAAGGTCTTCGCGTCGCGGAGACTCAGCGTGCGGTGCATAGAGCCGGTCAGGGGGCCTGAACGGGCCAGTTTATCAGCCAGTTTATCTTCATTGATAGGGATGCCAATGTGGCCAGGAGTCCAGACAAATGTAGTGGAGTGGGGAGCCCGCCTACTAGTTGCGGCGATGGCGAGAATGGCCGGGTGGGAATGGTTGGTCACGTGTTCCAGGGCTTGGATAGCCGCAAGGCTGTCAGAAAAGATGATAACCGGCTGCGTCAACTCTTCAGTGAGGCGGGTTGCTAAGAGTAGGCCGAACGCCTCCGCGGAGAAGACTGAGCACTCCGGGTGAACCGCAAAGGTGCCACGGAACTGAGTGGAAGGGATCGCAATCCCGACGGAAGTACGCACCGCAGATTTCGAGGCGTCGACGCCTACTTGGATCGAAGAGGACCAGTTAGACGACCTTTCGTGGAAGTCCGCCACACGAATGTACGCAGGAATGTCGCGCTGTTGGAAGAGGTAGCTCCTGCTGTGGATTAGCGGAACTCCATCCTCCCAGAGAGGGGGAGGAGCGGTGAAAAAGGCGAGATCCTTCAGTCGAAGAGGAATTTTGGAGAGAAGACTTCCTCCAACCAACTCGACTGGGCGCTGAGACTCGTGCCAGTGATAGAAAGTAAGGTACTCACGGAGAGAAAAGTAGGGGTAGAGAGGGGACCAAGCGCCCCAACTGAGATGCCGCAGAAAGAAAATTTCAGTGAGTAATTGCAGACGGTCCTGAAGAGGGATAGCAGCTGCTTCAGCCAACAACGTAAGGCTGGGGGTCGACCTGGGAAGTCCCAAGGCGGTGCGGAGCGCTGTATGATATAGTGGATCTAGTCGCCGAAGCGTGGAGGGAGGAGACAGAGTAAGGCAGCTCCGTAGGTGATCATTGGTAGGATGGTAGTGTTGGCCAGCGTAAGTAGATGGGAGGACCGACCCCCGCGCTTACTAGAAGCGAAGTATCGGAAGATGGATAGTACTCGGCCCACTTTGGTGCGTACGTGGGAAACATGGGCAGTCCAAATGAAGTTCCTGGAGAAAATGAGGCCCAGAATGCGGCATGTCGATACTTGTGGGATAATCGAGTCATTTAGATGGAGAGTAAGAGGTTGGCGATTCCGTTTTTTGGAAAAGTCTACTACCCCGTTGAACAGAAGGACAAATCGATCGCCGAGGCAGTGGTGGCGTTTTGGAAATAAGTTGGAAGATCCGAGTTAAGGATACAGATCCCAGTATCTAAATACCAGGAGAACGTGGAACGGCCCGCCCGATTTGGACGCACGATCGAGGGATCCCATAGGCTATGGTGTGCGTTCCAGTCTCCACCTATAAAGAATGGAGGCTGTGGAGAGCCGATGGTGTCAGTGAGCTCTTAAACGGAGATATTTCCGTGTGGGATGTAGATGTTATAGAGAGCTAAGGCGTCGCCGGAGCCGAGCAAGTCGACACGAAGGATTTGTAGTGGACGAGCTGGTGGGTACCAGGGCGGCGGTCCAACGTTTGGCGACCGCTGTGATGAGGCCGCCACCATTCCCGTTCGAACGATCTAAACGGAAGATCGTGAAGGGAGTACCAGGGGAAAGCCAAGTTTCTTGGAACATAATAACGTCGGCGCGAGAGAGCCATTCAGAACCTAGGAGTTGAGCGCGGTTGGCGAGTAGGCTTCGCGCGTTCCAGTGATAGAGGTTTATGCTATCCATGTTTTGGCTTGGTTCCGAGCCTGGGGTTAGTTTTAATTCCCTCAACTAGGGAGACTAGTGGAGGCGGGGTAGCCGGTGGGTCCGAAAGGGGCTGGGTGATGTCACCTATAGAGTGGGTGAGGGTATCCATATGAATCTCCTCGGAGTCAGATGCCTCTCCGGACATGGAAAGTGACCGAGACCGGATGCGAGTGGGTGTCTCGGAGGTGGAGTGTGTGCGTGCGATGCGGCGGGATTTCTTAAGCCGTTTCGATTTGGGGGAGGCGGTGGGCGCTGGGAAAGTGGTATGAGTATGATTGGTGTCTGGGCAGTCCGACGGAAGGTTCGCTTGGTTGGACCTAGTTTCTCCGATAAGTGCGCGAAGGCGTCGTACTTCGGCTGTGAGCGCAGCTACTGCCGCTTCGACCGCGCGGAGTCGTTTATCCCAGGCTGCAGGAGGGGTAGCTGGGATTGGAGATTCCGCCAAATGAGTGGTTTGAAGCTGTGACTGATTATAGGAGTGATCTAGTTTGGGGGATTGCGCCGAGGGCGAAGTCTGACGTGCAGCCACCGAGGCGTAGGACGTGGGTGGAATGGCCGGCTTTCTTGCCACTACTGAAAAGGATGTGTGGTCGTGTGCGCATTGTTTGAGGCGGGCTGCCTCTTCCTGATATTTGGGGCAGATGAGAAGTTTGGCGTCGTGTGGTCCACCACATCTCCAGCACTTAGCATTTGGAGCATCACAGGCCTATAGGGCGTGGGGTCCGCCACATCGGGCGCAACGGGGCTTCCCTCGACACGTCTTGGCGGAGTGCCCGAAGACAAGACAGGTCGGGCAAGCCCGAGGGCGCGCGACAAACAGGGAGCACCGGTACCGGCGGAAGAAGATCGTAATATGGTCAAGTGTATCGCGGCCGATAACGGAGAGCAGCACAGTGGAGGTGGGCTCGCGTGTACAGTCTTTGAGGCGGCAAAAATGGCGAACTTCTGCAAGATGGAGTCCGTCCTTCTGGGCCCATGTAAGGACTTCCGCGACAGTAATGTCAGGATCGACGTCCCGGATGAGGAAATCCGTTTGTACTGAGTCAGAGGCGAACCTGACAGCTATCGGAACGGAGCCGAGAGCTGTCAGGTTTAGAATTTCTGCGGCGCAGTCGTATTCGGAGGTTTTAAGGATAAGGTACCCAGATCGAGAAAATCGCACATCCTCGAGTTGCGAGGAGAGTGAAAGAGCCGATTGCAAGTGTCTATACAGGACCGATGGAGAAGACTTCGGGAATGACCCGACATCTTTGCAAGTAGCAAAGAAGGTGAAGGGGCGGGGATGGAAGCCTTGCTGACGGCAGAAAGACAGAGTTTCGGCTGCGGACCATTCGCCGCGGACTCGAAACGACGAGAGGTCGGCCCCCGAGGTGAACTTTTCCCCGGGGCCGAGAGCGGGAGGAGACGCCCCTGCTAGATTAGGAAAGATCCCCGCCAAAGTGTCGTAGAAGTGACGGGAAATACCTGACTAACGAAACCGGACAAACAAAGGTTGGACGACCTATCCACCAAAACGAGAACCAAAATACTGAACTAAACCCACTCTCGAAGAGAAGACACTCGAGTGGGCTGAGCAAAAGAACGAAATCACCTCTAAACGAAATTGTTAGATCCCTCCTTCACTTCTTCACACCAACAATCTTCATGTCTATTCTACAATTCACTGTTAAACTAAAATTGTAATATTTTTCATCCCAAATTCTATTCAACTAGCTTACAGCATCAATGGCTTAAAGTGACAGTTCGTATAGGAAGCTTCTTCTTCTTCTTCTTCTGTTTCTAATATGGAGGTTTTAGGTTTACTTTGTCCTCCGAGCTGTTAGGAAGCTTCCCATCCACAGAGTATAATAATCAGAGAGGAAGGCGAACCACGTGATTGGAAACTTACGTCATAATTCTACATCAGCGCCCCAAACCCAGGCGTCATGAAATGGATTTCTTAATATAAATATTTCACGTATATCAATGGTACACAGTTAATTTAAACATTTTTTGCACAATAAAATGAGAAATTAAGTATGAACTATTATCACTCACTGTGTCATGTGATATGGAAACGGATTTGGCCGGGTAGTCTCCTAATATATTAGTAGTGCATTATTTTTTGGTTTTAGTGGTGTCGTTTCTTATTTTTGTGATTTAATTCACTTACTACCGGATTACTGAAGCTCTCAGGATTAAACTGGTGTCACTCTCAGAATAACGATCTTCAGTTATAATAAAGAACATTTCCACTTATAATTTGTGCTGTAATATTTATAATATAGTAAAAGTTTCAGGAGGAATAAAATTATCCCATTACAGCAATTATAAATAAAAATAAGCAATTAAAATATAAAATTATAGTATGGAATTGTGCACAAGCCATCAAATGAAATTAACATAATAGCAGAATTTTTGCATTGTATTGGCAATAATGTAGTGTATTAGCATTGTACTGGCAAAGTGTGTAGTCATTAATATAAAAGATAAGACGATATCATTGACCTAAATTAGCAACTTGATTGATGACATTGATTAGTTAATAGCAAATTTCCATTTTTATTACCCATTGTTGTAAATTTGGTTTTTTGAAAATAAATTGCAATCATTATCTAGGCTTTCTCATTATTGGCCAATAATGGATAATGCTGAAAATTATGTGAAAACGATGTAATTCAATAGTTCACTATAAACTGCCCAAAATATCCTTTAATTACCGTATTACTTCGAATTTAAGCTTCAGTAGGATTTTAAAATTGGAAAACTGAAAAAAAAAAGGTATTGAAAAATAAGAAAAAGTTTTATTTAAATAGGTACTAATATACAGTGCCGCCAAGAGAAATTTTTGGGTCCGTGACAAGTCTGGGGTCTGGGGCCCACTTAAAAAAGTGCATCACTTCAGCTTAATAAAAAAAGTCTCATAAAATATTAAGCATTTATTTAAAAAAAGTGAATAGTAAATTCAAAATTCGATACATTACACATCATGCTATATATAAAATAGTTTATTTTCGTGTGACTGCTTTGGATGTTCTAGAGGTGGCCTGTGAACTATCAGACACATTATGTGACATGTTAGGTCCCAATGGTTGGACCCGTGACAAAAGTCTTGGATGTCACCCCCTCTCTGTGGCCCTGCTAATATACATAATAATCTACCTAATTTATTGAGAATCTTATTCAGATATACTATCACATTCTTTTTTTTTTTTTTAAATAGAGGCAGGTCTCTTCTTTCAAACATGTTCTAATCAATCTTTCATCAATTCTGTTGTCATGTATGCATTCTTTTGTGCTCGAATTATATCACCCTTAGGAAAATTTTCCTTGGGTACACTTCTTCTGTTTAAAATAATAAAAGATAGCAATTTGTTTCTATCAAAGGATACAATACAATTCTACACAGATACTATCAAAAACAACTGGATTAAATCAGAAAAGTACGAACAGAGGACCACCGAATAAATTGTTATCAATGGTCATAATACTATGCACATGTGTAGAGCATAAAGCAAAAACCCGATCTTTGGGGAATGGGAGCTCGGGAAGAAAGATGCTAAAATATTTGCTTTGAATTTAAGCCGCACCCAAATTTTACGTTTTAAAAATTTGAATAAAAAGTGCTGCTTAAATTTGAAGTAATACAGTAGTTTTATTATTGAAAAGAAAAATTTATGAAACTTGAACCCAGATCTTTTCTGATTAATTTTATTTTTTCTTTATTATTTAGGATATTCTATTTAGTTTAAGTGTTAACTTGTATTTCACATCCTCTATTTCATGAAATTATGCTATTATGGAATGGAACTATCCAACAAACTCACTTGTCATGTGATATATCTATTATAAAATAATATCACTAATCTAAATTGAGATGTGGAAGGATTGAAGAATGATTTCTTATTGAAGATTTATAATCAATAAACAATTATTGTCAAACTGTAAAGATGATGATACAAATAGTTTTATCTGTAAACTAGAAATTTAAGTTATTGTATAAATGTAAATGAGCCAAACATGGGGCTTGTAAGAAGTTACTATTTAAAGTTTTTGTCTGTTAACAGCAAATTGAGGTTTAGTTTGAATGGCTGTTGTACTAGTTACTTTCAGTTTTCTTTTATGTTACAGACAACTGATTGCTCTTTTTGTATTGGAATGTAGAGATAATAGAACAAATTATTATTTAAGGTTATGTATCAAATAAATAACACTTTAAGCAGTTACTTAATAAAACTTTATTTAATGTTATTAAACTTCAAACCAATGCTAACATTTTTGGTGTGTTATACCCTCATCAGGCATTCTGGATCACATATCTTTTTGAATCAAATTATCGTTCTATACATTGCTATGGCAACCATAACATTGTACATCGTATCGTTGATGTATGATGTACATATCATACATCAACGATACAATGTTTTTTTTGTCATTATTTAATGCTAGAATTGTTAGTTTATTTTTGGAATTTATTTCCAGAAATTTAGAAGGTGACTAGATAGTACTGGAAGTTTTCAGAGTTGTATAATCATTACATATTATTTATTATTGATAGTTTTAAACATTGTGACTTTTCAATTGGCATATAAAGTCTCAGGTTTGAATTTTTGGCATTCCTTATTCTTTTGTGGTATGGTTATTATGTAGTCTATTTAATTACCTCCCAAGTTACAATTGCAGCTATTATTATTGCAATTCCTGTTGATGGTCTATTTGGATTTTACATTTGATTTTCAGTCAAATGAAAAATCAAATAAATGAACTGATCATATAACTGGACAGTTTAATTTGTAATAATTATCCTGATTTAAATTTCCTAAATCAGAATTAGCTACAGGAAGGACACACTCATCAACTTCACAAGAAACTGCCTCAATAGATGTGATAGTTCTCAAATCACTTCATCAATAATAATAATGAATAGTATTTCTTGATCAATAATAGTAATGAATGCTCTGTCATTTCAATGCACAAGTACAATGATAAGACTGAAATTAATGACTTTTTCCAATATTTAAAATATTACTTTGTGGCTCAAGTGATTCCCCGAGACTGACAGATAGATATTACAGCAAATCAATTGGAAGGAAACCCTGCCAAATAGTGATAATGTGAAGGATAAACAAAAGGAAGAAGTAGAGTTTGATCTTACTTTAAAAACAGTTTTATTGAATTATATTTTTATTGATAGATGAAGTGGTATTAGTCTGACAAATTTTTTAATTGGATTTATTTTTAAAAAAATAATATATGATGGTCGAAGAAACATGGAAAGCTTCCTGTGAAGTTAATATAACTTATCTAACAGATCAGTTATATCGAAGATGGAAATCTTATGCATTAGATTCAAAAAATTATTTTAAGCTAAGTTTCCAACTAACATAAAATATACAGGCGTATCTAGAAAATTGACAGTTTCTTTTCATCAATGAAGTTACTCAAGCTACTTGGGGATCATTTTTCCTGTTCCTTCTCCCCAAGTGGTGATGTGTTCTGCTTGAAGGGAGATGACAAAAAAAAAAAACTATCAAGGACCTCTATTATTTGCAAATCAACAGGCACTGATATCAAATACCAATCATCCTTCCACCATACAATGTTACAAATGTAAAATTTAAGACATTTTTCAAAATATTATCTGCAGAGAGAGAGAGAGAGCAAGAACTTGCTTACAACATCCCACAACCAAAATTTAACCCATCAACTCAGCATCAGGAAAATTAGAAAAGAAATCTAGACAGGAGGTTTCTAAAACATAAAACCTTCTTCATAATCCATTTTCTATCACAAGTGAATTTTGTCTTCCACTCAAAGGGGATCAAAGAAATACAAAGTAAATCAAGTTACAATAAAAGTTGAAGTCATTAATATAATACATATAAAATTGTAGACATTAATAAAACAAAAATTATTTATATGCTATGAAACAAAATTATTCTTTAATGTATTACAAGTTTTTCCTTATTGCAAACTTCTAAGTCCTAGAAATGGTATCATCTGACAACTGGTTAATTACATTGGAAAGTTCACTTCTGCACAAGATAGTAGTAGCTTCATTAAATAATGCTTAGGTTTTTTTGGACATTTTTAACCACTTTAGTTTCACGTCAGTTGATCTCAATATATTTTTCATAGAACATTTTAGATATACTGTATGTAATTGACCTTTCTCAATGTCAGTTTTTTGCTCTAAAATCCTATCTTTAAAATTTTTTCTGATCACACCTATATATTTCTCGGGGATATTTCATCCTTGCTTATTAATGATATTACATATATTCTTGTTATTAAATCCGAAACCTTGTCATTTATTAATAAACTATACAGATTTAGGTTTCTCATGGGGAGCTATATTATTTAATTTTATTGATAAATTCCTAATTATAGTCAACTGGTAAAGGATCTAGAGGCTCAGACATATATGAATTTGTTTTTTGAGATTGATTAACATTGCATCAATAGCTTGGTCAAGAACAAGAGATTTATTTTTCTTTTTTTTTTCTTTTTTTTTTCAAATTTTGTCTATTAACTATGAGTATAGTCATGACTCAAATCATCATCTGTAATAGTAGCATATTCGAGATTCCTATCTGATTCTAAAGAGCAAGTCATGAATGCTACAAGCAAGCAGCATTTTATGCATACTTTAAAAAGTATGCATAAAATGCTGCTTGCTTGTAGCTTCTCAGATCGAAGGACCAAGCTGGTATAATGTTACAGCTAAAAGTGGACATTTTTTATAAACAGAAATAATAGACAAATATACTAGCACAATTTAGATAGACAAAAATGAATTTATTAAGTAAACTATAATACTTTTGACCTAATAAAGCCTTTTTCAGCTGAAAACAAATTTTTTTTTTTATACACATACAGATTAGAAATCTGTTCAGCTTCTAATCTGAATAGGCTTCTAATTTTATTAAGTAAATGAATTTATTAAATAAACTATAGATCAGTGTCTGCCAAACTGTGTGTCATGAGAGGTTCTAGATGTGCCGCAAAAGATTAACATAGGGCGTTTCTCGATTATAAAATTTAGTCCATATACGAATCTATGTGATAATAAAAATTGCAAAATACCACGATACAAACCTGACATTAACAGAAGAAAATTTAATGAAATGACTCTGTGCACATAGCTTCACATTCTGAGTTAGAATTATCAGCATTTTGGATTTTGCTCTGGAGTCAATATCCTCGATTAACTACTACACACATTAAATCCTTTTGTTGCTATTTGAATTGTCGTATCTTTGCAAATTAAGTTTCTCAGTTCTCATGGAAATGAAATAAAAAAGGGAAATGCTTATTGTTAGTAAATGAGGAGTTTCGTGTATGTTTATCTGATTTAGAGCAATATCTTGATATAATTCTCAAAATCAATCGCATTCTTCTCATTAATAAAATTATTATTTATATTACCTATTTATTAATTTCAATAAAACAATATTATTTTATTATTGTTACTTATATTAATATTTTGATTCATATTAATAAAATAAATTTTTTTTTTGAATTTTTATTTGGTATGCCGCAAACAAATTCACCTGCTTCAGTGTGCTGTGAAGTAAAAAAGTTTGGCAGACACTGCTGTAGATCAAAAGTGCTACAGTTTATTTAATAAAATTTGTTTTTCTACCTAAAATCTGCTAATATATTTGTCTAATTTAAGTGAAAAAGTAGAAACTTTTATAAATAAAAGTAATCTACTTCTCTTTCAATATATATAATTTAGCATCTAAGAAGTGCACCTCTTCAGAACTTTCTTGTTCAAGACACAGAGATAAATCCATTTTTGCAATTGAAAAATCTTGAATTAAGCTTTGGATATTTATATTATTCACCCATGCAATAAATACATTGTCAGCATATCTTAAATATCTAGAAATACAAAATCAGAATAGTGGATTTGATTGAATGCAATAGGATTTCTGCTCTTATGTAAACATTTGAATAGAACTTTAGAACATTGTTATAACTATAAGCTTTTATTTTAACTTGGTTATTTGTGCATTTACAATTTAATGTCATATAGTGTGTACTGATGAGGATTGTATAATCAATTGAAAAAATTTTACAAATACTTTTATTTTTACTGTATTTTATGCTAGTTCAATTTATTCTTCTTCCTCTCCCTTTTATCTGCAGTTCTGCCAGGTAGGGGAATCATAGACCAGCAACAGCCATCTTATTCTATCTTCTCATCATCTCTCTTGCCATTATTCATAGCTCAGCTCCTCTTCAGACTAGGTTTTCTTGTATCATTGCTTTCCTCTGGGTCTTCTTTCCTTCATCTGCTGTTCATATGTAAATCTTGACAATCTTTCTTCTGACTTTCTCTTTATATGATAAAACCATCTCACTCTTGTTCTGTCTATAAAATTCTGCAGTCACTTTAAACTCATTTTCATCCTTTTTTTCATTTTTTACTTTGTCTTTTCTTGTTTTCTGTGTCATGCTCCTCAAAAACTTCATTTCCTTAGTCTATATCAGTGGTTCTCAACTTTTTTGATGTGTAACCCAACATATTTTTTTGAAATCGTACTGCGACTCAATTTGCAAAGTCGCGAATTAGAGCGAATGCAATACTATCTAATTACACTAAGCCTAACGGTTCTAGTGACTCTGCAATTCAGAGTTCGGCCTGAGCTCAGGTCTTTTTCTAAGTTCTAACTTAATACTAAATAATTAAAAACAATTTGACACAATGTAACGTCTAACTGACGAAACAAAATCAGAAATCGGAACCTATTACTAAAGTGCCAATTAAGTGTTAGAAATGAAACGAACAAACGAGGTTAGAACTTACACTAATAAAGAATTTCTCAAACAAGTTAGATAATAAGAAAATATAAATTTATTAGACTCAAAAACACTTACAAAAGTGTTAAT